>QKWP01001479.1:47023-80869 GCA_003550325.1 Gigaspora rosea
TTTTTTTATTTAGTTTGCTTATATTTTTGTTTTTTGTTTGTTTTCTTTTTTTTTTTTACTTATTTTTTTAACTTTTTATTCGTTACTTCTTTTGGAACTTTGCAAGAAAACTACCTGACTGTTTTGGCACTTACAAGAATATTAACTCTAATTTCTCCACCGCTTTGTAAGAAGTAGCGAATATAAGCAAATAAGCAAATATGAGCAAATATAAGCAAATATAAGCAAATATGAGCGAATATTAGAAATATAATAGTTTATTTTTTTATAGCTAACTGTGAGGTGAGCGAAAATAAGTGTTTAGGATAGTTTTTTGTATATAGTAATAGAATTAGATGCAACAAAGTGTGAAAGTAGTTTAAAATATTTGTAATAATGTAAAAATAATATGTAATATATAATAAAGTATGTAAATTTAATAAATATAAAATATAATGTATAATAATAATAAATAAAAAATATAAAATTTTATATTAAATTGCGAAACTGTACGAAATATTGCGAAAACCTGTAAAAAAGCATAATTATGTAAATATGTATATCATTTATTTATTTTGCAAAATATTTGCGAAACAATGCGAAAATATCAAAATATCACCTCCTGCGCGCATTAGTTTATTGATCTGCATGAGTATGCGACCCCTGTAGGGGAAGGTAATTTGCATTGTTTTAGTCTATTTTGCAATATTTCGCAATATATTGCGAAATATTTCGAAATAATGACGTAATATTACCGTAATATAACGTAATATATTACATAATATACCGCATCGATCGTAAGATTTTTGTAATATTACGGGCCGTAATATCTTATGTAAGATTACGTATATATAATTCATTAATAGTAGTACCAGTGAGACTGTTAAAGAAATAAAAAAAATTGATGTTTCTCAACCTATATATTAACTTAAAATTAAATTTCACAATTATATAAAGCAAAAAAAAGAAGAATAAAAAAACCTTTCTTGCCAAGTTACAGTTCTGCTATTTTTGCACAAAATAAAAATTTAACTTCACTAAAAACAAATATTTTTTGATTTTAAAATAATAAATATATGTAAAATCATACTCTGAACAACTTTATTTAAATAACAGAAGTAGGTTACCTTGTAAAAAAAATAGGTTAAAATTTTTGATTTTTTAATATAGGGGCATCCATAAATAATGTTATAAGAGAGGTTGGACAAACAATACCATTTTTCTTAATAAGTAAGGGGATCAAAAAAATATAATTTTTTTAGAAAATTTGTCTAAAAATTGAACAAGTGGTCCAAATTTAATGATTTTGGTACCATTCGATTCGTCTTGGTAAAAGGAGTCGAATGGTACCAATTTTATTTCATTTGGATCACTGGATCAAAAGTTATTGGCCAAATACTATTGGTTCTTATGTTTTCTTATAAAATTACTATAAAATCAATAGTTGATCACTGGATCAAAAGTTATTGGCCACGTAAAATACGAACTCTTCCCATCGATCACTGTGACCAAGATTGGAGCTAAAGAATTTTCTAAAGTTAATCACAAATATACTAAGTAAACACATAAAATAGCCTTAAGGAAAAAGTTGAAGCAAGGAAAATCATATATAGTTTATTAGAACAGTTTTAATCTTTTAAAGATACAAATCTTGAAATACAAGAAAATTGAATTATTTCAAAAATTTTTTACAAAGCAAAAATCTTTTGGGGAAATTGTTATTACCCTATATTGTAGATCATTAGCATAACAAAACAAACAAACGTTTTTGGAAAGTAAACAAATAACTAAATCGGGAAAAACAAAAATAGAAGCTGAAAAAACAACAAAACAACAAACAACAATAACAAAACAACAAAACAACAAACTGACACGTGCAAAACAACGCGTAAAATGCTTGAACTTCCTGATTATAAGAATTTCTTTAACAAGTCTGAGGACGAAAAGTCACTGGTACAAAAAGAACAAAACAAATTTATCTGGGAAGAAGATAGGAAAGTTGCAAAGTATTTAGGCACTAGTGAAGCATACTTGATTTCAGTCGTTTGTAATGTGTTACGTTTTTATACATATACTCAACACAAGAAAGCAAGAGAACAAAGTTTAACAAAGGAAGAAGAATTTCTGTTAGATCAGTCTGATAACATTAATATGAAAGCTGAGGGCATAGTAAAAATGGAAGGAATAGCCACGTTAGAACATAATAAAGAGCAAAATAGAGCTCAGAGTAAGAACATTAAAATTAAAAATGAGCCAGTGGATATGGAATTACTACCATCACAACCAAGTGTTGAGGTTATTAGTAGAATAAGCAACATAGAAATAGTAGCACAAAGCAATTTGTGTAAACAAAATCATGAAGAAGAAGAAAAGACAGTATGCAATCATGACAATAAAATAGAAATAATCAAAGACACTTTAATACAGGAAGAGTGTAGCATACTAGACTATGGGCTCAATGAGCATATCATCAGAAAAGCTCAGTTAAAAGAAGATTCAATAGCAGCATTAAATAACAAAAGGGCCAAACAATATAAAAATATCTACAATTCAGTATGGGCTCCAGTAAACAAAATTTCATCCCAAAAGATCAAGGACTACGAGAAAACTGCAACATATTTCTTCACATTGTGGGATTTGCCAAAGGGATTAAAGGCAGAAGAGATCAGAAGTTTTTTAAGTTATTTTGGCGCAGTAACCATAATTGCATGGCAGCAAAATTTCTAGCTTACATAAAAATTTTAGCAAGTTCAGAGCAAAGAGGAAAATCACTAAAAGAGAATTGGTCGTTGCATTTGGATTACGGTAAAACATATAGAACAACACCTGGAAAGTTCGACATAGCCAAATTAGAGGAGAGAAATAGATACAGGGGTACAATCTCCAATATACCAACAACTGCATACGATAGTTTACTTTTACGTCAATTAAAAAAATACAACGTGCAAGCAGTACACATCTTAAACAACCGTCATGGCAACCAAAGACAAAGGGCTTATGTCTTTTTCAGGTCAGAAAAGGAACTTTTACAAGCTCAAAAATATAATATATATTACTACAATACAAAGTTGGAATGGCAGGCGATAATAGAAAACTCAGTTGGAAAAAATAATAAACAATTTCGATATCAAAAAGAAGCTTGTTATATTAACAAAGGGAAAAGACTATTATATGAAGCAGGAATAACTAAGGTACACAAAAGAGCCAGAGATAGTAGGGGTAACCCAAACCGTAGACTAGATATTAGTTCCAGATCTCGCAGTAGCACAAGAAAACCGCTAAGGAGCGTTAAAACTGTTAATGAAAATATACAAGAACAGGCAGTAAGTAAAGTAGCAACAGGTTCAAATGCTGAAGAATTGGGAAAAAGGAAAAACAAACAAGAAGAAGAAACATGAGAAAACGTCGAGATCGGAAAGCTATTAGAAGACATACAAGCTAAATTCAAAACAATAGAGCATTTGCTTGTGTTGTGCTCCTAATTTTCGCCCCAGTTGAACTAAAGAATATGGGCGAAGCAAAACACCTCACTAATGCTTCATGTAGGCCCAATATAATTGAATTGAGTGAGAAAAGTATAATGGATAGAAGTAAAAAAGGGAAGTCAGTTTTAATCCAAGAGAAAAAGAAAATAAATCTAAAAATTGGAGTACACAACATAAATGGATTAAAACAGAGTACACAAAAATTAGATAGTTTATTAGAATTAGTTTCAGAGGAGAATATCGGAATTGTAGGTTTAGTAGAGACAAATATTTCTGAAAAAGAAGGGAATTTCGCAATTAGCAAGAGTCATAATTTTAGGGGTTTTTGGTCGAAAAAGGAAATAGTTAAGAAAAAGGGTTCAGGAGTTGGAATTTTAATTAGAAATGATTGGGAGAAACATTTAGGACGTTTGGTTAGGAAGAATAAATATATAATAGAAGCAAACTTTTATTTTAAGCAATTGGAACTAGTAGTAATAGTAGTTTACATACCCCCTAATGACAAAGAAATGTGTAAAATCATTCAACAAGAAATAGTTGGAAGATACCTGAACAGATCTCGTGTTAGTCAGTTTGTCATTATGGAGAATTTCAATCATGTTACGGATGCACATCTAGACAGAGAAGGAGCAAGCGGAAATAAAAATAGTAAGATCTTCCCCCTACATAGGTGCCTTAGAAGTCAGGATTTTCGAGATACATATAGGTTTTTGCACCCAAATCAGAGAGAATTTACCTGGAGCAATAATCTAAATAAATCAAGAATAGATCAAATCTGAGTGTCTGAGAACTTAGTAACAGGCTTAAAAGAAGCGACAATAAATGACATGCGCTCCTATACAAGCAGTAACCATTATTTTGTATCAGTTACTATTAAAATGGACCACTTAATCAAAAACTATAACAAAGCTACTATGAAGAGGAAACAATCAACGAGATAGGTATTCCTGTACGAAGAAGCCACAAAAGAAGATTGGAAAAATTATGCTGAAGATTTGAATCTATTTCTGAAAAGAAAGTTGGGGTCTAGTAAAGGTGTTGAAAACCGTAGAGCCAATTTATCGCTAAACAAGCTCTGGGACATTTTTCAACAAAGTATCATTTCTGCCGCTAACAAAAATTTACCAAGAAAGAAGATTTTAATGGGGGAGGACCAAAAATATAGGAAGCAGCCTAAAACAGATATCTGGGATGCAACAACAAGACTTAGCAAAATAATAAGAATACTACAAAAATCAAAGGAGGGAAGCTTAAATATAGACGAATTACAAAGGTGCAATGATACAATTGATTTTATTAACCATGGTCAGGGCACACAGATACCGAAAATTAAAAATCTAACAGAAGAGGTAATTATTGATTTAAAGGGATAGTGGAAGCTCTTAAACGCAAGAGCAGCAGTTGAAAGGTCAAGAATTAAGAGATTAGAAATTGAAGACTATGTAGAACATAGATGTGCTATAATTGAGAACGACCAAAAGAAAATGCTCCGAAGCCTTCTTAATAAATCATGGAAGTCAATTAAACTAGATCGTATCTTTGAACAAGATGGTGTAAATAGGAATCTAATAACAGAGGAAGAAGTGGTACTCGAAAAAACTATGTTACATTTCCAGTAACAATTTCGGAAAGAAGAACATACTTAAGTTCTATGTCCAACGAATGGAGTAGAATATACAAGCCTTTAGGGAAAATTAAGGAAAGTTGGTACATGGATTTAGAATTAGAAATATTGCTAGAGGAATGGTTTTCAGCACTCAAAGAAACCAAAAACACTTTAGCACCGGGGCCTTCTGGTATTGGTTATAGGTTAATTAAACAAGCGAGTACAAGCTCCCAAGAAATTTTTAGGCAATTGGCCAACAAATGTTTAACAGAGGGTGATATCCCAGATAAATGGAAGGTATCACAGTTGTATTTAATTCCTAAAAGTGAAGAATGGGAGTACTCGTTAAGCAATTCAAGACCAATAGCATTGTTAAAATCATTTCGAAAATGTATCACAAGAGTTCTGAACAAAAGATTAGCTAGAGTTTTCGTTGAGAACAAAATTCTCGAAGGCCCAAATTTTGCAGAATTACCCGGGTGTTCAACCGAAAATCCAATTCATATTATGAACATGTTGATGGAAGACGCAAAAGAGAAGGGAAAAGAGATGTGAATATTATTTCAAGACATGCGTAAAGCTTTTGATTCAGTATTTCTTTCATCCTTAGAGTTGGCCATGAACAGATTAAAATTACCAAGCAAAATAATTAAATTAATTATAAACCTTTTTGAAAGAAGGAAAGCAAAGATAATTACGGCGTTAGGACCAACTGATCCATATGAAGCGGCAGATGGGATCGATCAAGGAGAAGTTTTGTCACCCCTTCTATGGCGTATTTTTTACAATCCTCTGCTCTGTTGTATAGAGAGTGATAAGGATTTAGAATATAAGGTTCAGACAGAAGAAATAACAGATTGGACCAGACAATTATACAGGAAATCTGAGATGAGGTTTTCAGTGCTAGCATATGCAGATGATACGATATGGATTGCAGAAAACAAATCTCAGCTCAGAAAAATAATGGAAATAGCAAGCGATTTCTTTAGAATAAATGACATTCAAATAAACGGAAAGAAATCCAAGCTTTTAATTTTAAATTCAAATTTATGCAAAGAAGAAAGGTTTGTGCAGTTTGAAAATGAGATAGTTCAAGCTAAGAGTATAGAGACAGCCACTCGTTTTTTGGGGGTGTGGTTAAATGGAAAAATGAAGGAATCTCTAGTAAAGAAGAAAGCACGTAACATTGTGAGACAATTCACAATCACTTTAAATTAGAAAAAGCTCTCTCTAAGCCAACTAGTTTATGTCAATAATAGGTGTTTACTTCCGAAACTTAATTACATCCTACAGCTTTCAAAGCTCTCAACCCAGGCTCTTAACAGCATACACCAGCCTTATGTTCGAATGGTTAAATATAAACTGAACATTACACAAAAGGCAGGCAATTACATTGTCTTACACAAAGGCTTTTTAGGATGTAAGCCTTTGGCTCAAGAAATTGTAACGAAACAATTAACAGGCCTTCAAAAAAGATTAAATACCAAAGGCAGCCTGACGGAGCTAACGATTATAAGGGCCAAACAAGGTTTTCGGGATGCATGTATAACGGAGGAAACATGGCCAGAAATGGATAAAATTTGGCTTAAAAAAATTTGGAAGGACAATTTAACTTGTATATCTCTACTCAAAGCACAGTCTAACGGCATTACCTTTCAAATGAAACAGCTTTCTATATGCATCAAAAATAAAGGAACAAAGTTAAGAGAGATAGTGGGTGTAGAGGTCTTTCTTAAAGCGTACAAATCATTAAGCAGGATGAATTTGTTCTTTATAGAGCAACTGCTTGATAAAAAGTCAGAAAATCTTTTTTCGTGGCAAGACCTTAAGGTAGTAAAGAGATTACCAAATAGGGGAAGAAAGGCAAATTGGTTCATAAAGTTAGAGGAATCACTTTTAACAGACAACACGTCAAGGCAGATAAAGGATTTTCAATTAGAGGTGCCTAACAACCCTTTAACTTTGGAATGGAAGTTGAGTGGGGTTTCAGAAGATAAAAGAAAGAAGGAAGTAATTTGTTTTCACTCAGTCCAAGGCAGTGACGTTAATGTTGGCAAGATCTTGGAAAAGAGAGGAAAGTTCCTTTTAGTTCAAACCAAAAATATACACGATAGCAAGAGTAAAGGAACGAAAGAGGGTGCAGATTTTTATGAAATGGTTAAAGAAGAGTACAACGTGTTAATATATACAAACAAAGCAATTGGTATCATACCTAATGCAGTAGCGCAAAATCTGTCAAAATACAGAACTCTTCTAAACCAATTAAGAACAAATAACGAAGAAACTGAAGAGGCTCTTGTATTAGATGACTTCTGTAACACTGTAGACAGGGTCATTATCCAAGATCACGTAGTGGAACTAATTTATATGCAAGAGCTAGGTTCTGGTCTAACGAATATGCTTGTTAGTCAATATTACTGTTTGTTAGCGGCAGGCAATATAAGTTTTCAAGTATATACAGATGGTTCTTTAGTTGAAAAGGATGGGAAGAAAGTTATGGGAGCCAGTTGGATATGGCTGGATTCCCTTAAAAATTTAAAAATAGTAGAAGGGAATATAGGATTTGAGTCTTGGCCTTCTTCAATGAAGGCAGAGTTGGTAGCAATTTGGATGGTTTTATTAGTAGCACCAAAAAAAGTAGATATAGTTATTAATACAGATAGTGCAGCGGAAATTGCAAGCCTGGATTCAAAAGTACAGTTAGAGGCATTTCACCGTTGGAGTAAATGCAAAAGTTATTGTCTGATTACGAAAATTCACGACCTTTCACAGTCAAAGAAAATTGTACTTAAATTTAATAAAATCAAAGGCCATAGCGGAAAGAAATGGAATGAAGAAGCAGACAAGCTGGCAAAGAAAGGGGCAGAATGTGCCAATTTAGAGAATCTGAAGCTAGAGAACAACATAAGGCTTGACGCCATTCCTATGTGGAAAGGAAGTTACATTGAGATGCCACTTCATCTCTTTATTAAGCGGATATTTGAGTTTAAAACTGGTTTGGATTTTAGATTCTCAAGAGTCTTAAGATATGTTGAACCGGATGAAAAGGTTGTTAAGCACTCCTGGCCATTGTTTTGGAAAGATTTAAAAGGAAAAATGGGAATCAGATGTAAATCAATGAAAACAAGCAGAAATCGATTGAAGTGCTTAACTAACAAAGTACCAACACTATCAGTTCTCAAGCGAAGAAGATCAGATATTTACTCTGAAAGCAATTGCATTCGTTGTAACCAAGAAGAGGAAGAAACACTCGACCATATGACTGAATGCAAAAGTTACATTTTGCATTGGCTTAACATCGAGGGAGCAGCCTTTTCAATTGCACAAAAGAGTGTCCCACAAGAAATATTATCGGAAGTTGATAGCTTTAAGTTGAAAAGGGCCTTATTTGAAACAAGTAAAACCGAGGTTCAAGAGCTAAGAAAAAGCATAATCCGGGGTCTTTTTCCACAAAAGGTTTTGGCAAATCTTAGAACGCTTTTGATCACAAGAAAAGCAACGTTGGATTTTGTAGAATGCTACAAAGCTTTAGTAGAGAACGGTTTCCATGATCTAGTTTGGCAAACCCGTTGTGTTACTGTAGCAAAATGAGAGTCTCAACTGGGCATCACAAGAGATCAAAAAAGAAGGAAGTTGGATCTACACATTGGGAATGAAAGTAAAAGAGCTGTTCATTCATCCGAGAGAGCAGCTTTCAGCGCTCCAGGTCCGTCCACCGTTGCATCAGCCATGAATACCGAAGAAGGAGTGCCAAATTGGAAAAAAGAATCTAAAGTTGAAAGAAGAAATCTTCTAGAAGAAACGATAGAAAATTTTATAATTTATGGCATTAAGCCTTTTTGGATCAGTTTTTGACAGAGCTGACCACAATCCCTAGTTTTCTGTTGAAAACTAATGCAACAGGTCGCATCTGGGCGTCTACGGATAGCCGGATGATGCCGGGCTTGCAATTGGAGGGTTTATTATATACAAATCTTAGATTAGTATGTAAACTTATTAATGTAGCACCGACAAGACCGTCAAAGTATTAAAAAAAAAAAAAAAGTTATTGGCCAAATACTATTGGTTATTATGTTTTCTTATAAAATTACTATAAAATCAATAGTTTTTTGTGAATAACTTTTGATCTAGTAAACCAAATGAAATGATTTTGGTATCATTGGATTCGTTTCACTGAGATGATTCGAATGATATCTAAATCATCTAAATCGGATTATTATGTTACAATATATTCAAGGTTTTGTAAAATTATATATATATAAACATATGGATTTTGAAAAACTTTTTTATATAATAGGAAGGGTCAAGCGCTACTATAAGGGGTACATAATGTTATTTATGGATGCCCCTATAAACCATTTTTATTTGATTAGGTAACCTACTTTGGGCCCTAAAGCAAAGTTGTTTAGTACTTGATTTTACTTGCGACTAAAATTGTAGTATGCTTAGGACAGTGTCATTAATCACCTGGGGTGAAGTCAATAGAAATGGGACAAATTTATTACCATATAACCGCGAAATAACGCACCCCTGCGCGTTAATTTATTCACCTGTGCGTTATTTCGGGACGCGCATGTGCGATATTTCGAAATAAAAGATTGATTTTCTGAAATAGGTATGTTTCAAAATAACGCGCATAGGGGTATAAGTGTATTAATACGATGTAATAAGAAATAGCCAAGAGCAAACAAGATTTATACAAGAAATTATTGTGCAATTGTTAATTAACTCGATTAGATATACCTGCATAAAATAGGCAGAGGGCGTTACTACATACGTATAAAGGTAAATAGTGATATATTAGTATAAATTAAAATTTTAAAACTGTCATACGTATGAAGTTTTTTTTGTATGCAAACGATTATTTATTTGAATTTACAACTTATATAAAAAGTAAAACCTTTCATAATGAACTTTTTTTTTGGATCTTATCAAGGCAAAATTTAATGAAACGAACAATTACATTTTATTTTCAAGGCACTGGTCAAATGTGTTAGAACTTTGCACGATTCACTTTTTTTTTTGTTTTTTTTTTTTATCAAAATTTTTTTTGAAAAAATAAAACCTCATGAAAACGTACTTAAAGCATCTTACATTGATCACCCCAAAAAACCAAATAATATAACCTGCTTGTAAAAAAAAAGTTAAATCGCTTTTTACTACTATGAAACGAATTAAATGTAAAAATAAATAGTCTAAGTAAATCCTTTAGTGATCACGTAAGGAGGAATAGAATAAAAAAAAGCTGGACCCTTCTTCTTGTCTTGATCACTATATAAAGACAAAAATTGAGTAATGAACAACATTTAAGAATGGATAAAAAGAAGAACAAACTCAAACAAAAAAGCAGGATCCTTATTTTTCTTGAATCAAAAGGCATCTTTTAGTAATCGTACTAGAGTTAGAAGAACGAAACCACACCTAGTTATGCAAAAAAAAAAAATTTGTTTTTTTTTTGATTAAATTTTAATTTTGAATTTTTTTTTTTTTGTAACACATCTTGAATCATCACGGTACCCCTTTAAGTATGCGTGTTAAATGCTGATTTTGCACTTTTTTTCACTTTAATTTTACCTCATTTACAAATGGACACGAACAAAAAACGAAGCTACACTGTTTCACTCAAACTTTAAGTGATCTCGTATGCAGAAACTACATCTAATCGTAAGGCATCATTATTTTATAATGTTAATCGAAGACATGTACAAGAGTGGCGAAAACAAAAGTCAGAGCTAGAGGCTGTTAAAAATAATAAAAAATTAAACATAAATAAGGCGCGTGTTCTTAGTGGTCGCGGTAGTAAGGCGAAATATCCTGATTTAGAAAAAGATCTAGTAGATTATATCAAGAAAAAACAGGATGAAAAACTTGCTGTTACAACTCATATGATTCAAAACAAAGCAAAGGAGTTGGGAAAGACCTTAAATATTGACGCCAAGTTCTTTCGAGGCTGGATTGAACGTTTTAGAAAGCGGCATAATTTGGTCGAACGTGTTCGAACTCAAATCGCACAAAAGTTTCCTGAGAATGTGCCCTTAGTAGTTAATAATTTTCTTCAACTTGCACACGAGAAAGCAAAAAATATAGAAAAAAATTTTATCATTTCTTTTGACGAGACTCCAGTTTGGTTTGACATGCCCCAGAGTTCAACATTTGATTTTCAAGGTGTTCGTGAAGTGGCAATTAGAAGTACAGGGCATGACAAGTTACGTTTTATGGTAGTTCTAGGTTTTATAGCTTTTGGGGAAAAGCTCCCACCGGCAGTGATGTTTAAACTAAAAAAAAACCTAAAGGTAAACTTCCACGCGATATTGTTGTAATTCCATCACCTTGTGCAAATATGCGAGCAGACTTAATGACCTCCACTTATATCCCGCGAGTTATACGTGCAAGGCCCCAAGGATTTTTTAAAAGCAAAGGTATAATTTTTGTCGATGGTCATCGTAGCCATGTACGTGATGATGTAGTTAAGGCATTAAATGCAGAAGGCTTGGATGTTCTAGAAATACCTGGAGGAACAACCTGTGTTTTGCAACCACCAGATGTTTCAGTAAACAAACCTTTTAAAAGTGGAATGAGAAAAAGATGGGATCAATGGATTGATGAAGGAGAGAAAGAATTCACGGCAAAAGGATCTCGCAAAAAAGCCTCATATGAGCTCATTTGCAAATGGGTATCTGATACTTGGAAAGAAATTAGTAAAGATATTTTGGTCAAATCATTCGAAGCAGCTGGACTTGTACTTAACCCCGATGGAAGTGAGGATTATAAAATGTCAACCCGTCTTCAGGCTATAGTCAAAAATAATGTAGACGATATAAACGAATTATTGAACGAAGAAGGCGAAGAAGATGAAGGTGATGGTAATGAAGATGAAGGTAATGAAGATGAAGGTGATGAAGATGAAGGTGATGAAAGTGAAAGTGAAAGCGAAGATGATGAAATTGAAGAAGGTGAAGGTATATATTCAAGAGATGAGTTAGATTTTGATGAAAATATGCCACATAACGAAGTAGAGGTTGTGGATTTAATGGATACCGATGAAGAAATGTAAATTGATATTGGTAAGTAAATCTATTTTTTGATTTTTATTTTACTAAATATTTTTGCAGAGATTTACCTACCGGTAATTTTAGTCGATGACTTTCAATTGTTCACCAATAATAGATTTATCGAAACCGTAATTCTTTCTGTCAACGGTGAAATTTATAATCATAAAACTTTGAGAAAGCAACTTAGAAAACTTAGAAGTGTACGCAGTTCAAAATTCAGTTAACCGAATTAATAGGCAAAAAGATAAAAAAAAAAATCATGCGCAAACTTATCTTTACCTTCGTACAATTAAACAACTTACACTGAATTATACAAAATAAATCTCTTGTATTGGTTATCAACTTATTTCTACTAATTTTGGTCGACCAAAAAAAAATCATTAATATCATAATTCTAAAAACAAAGTAGATAAGCTCTTAATATAAATTGTCGTATAAATGATCCGGGTTTCTTATATTTCACCAATATCAAGACCTATTAGTAGACCCGGGTATAGTATGTGATTGAGATATAATATAAAATTTGAAATGCGCACACTTTGCGTTTATAACAGGCAAGCTAGAATTTCGAAAAGATCCGTATTTAATTAAAATCTTGTGATTTGCACCAGGGTCTAGTACTTGGAAGTCTACTATTTGGGAAAGTCTTGCATACAGTAATATTAGAATCTTGTAAAATGAAAATATTTAAAAGAAAAAAAAAAATTAAAAGAGTCTAAAATTGAATGCGCATTGATTATTCCTTTTATATTAAATTGATTTGTCCCGTGACTTACTTGGGTGCGCGTTATTACGAGACGCGCATGCGCGTTATTTCGAATCAAATATGGTAATTTTTAGGGGGGCAATTTTCGAAATAACGCTCGTGTGCGTTATTTCGCGGTTATACGGTAGATAAATTTGTTCCATTTCTATTGATTTCACCCCATCTGATTATTTTTTATCAGAGGCCTACCCCCTCCCTCTTTTTTAATATATATATAGTCATGTTCTTATATATAATTTCAACTTTTTTTTACCTCTTCCCCCTAAAAAATCACCTAATTTTTGTCACTCCTCTTAAAACTCTTTCAAACATATTTGTTTTTGTTTTGTATTATACAAAATTTTTACCTGAAATTTGCATTTTAAAAAAAAAAAAAAAAAAGACTAACAAGAATATTAAATGCTATGTGTGTGGCTGCTATTTAGAACAGTAACAACTATAAACTTAGCATTTGCATTCAAAATATAGTTGCCCAGATTTATAGTTTCACTACTCAACTTTTAGGAAGTTCATTACCTAGTCAGTGTGTACATGTACTGCAGTACTGGTATGTACATACAAGTGGTATGTTACTTGTTACCATAAATGGTCATATAAAATACCTCTTGATATTAACTTCTCTCTATTATACCCGGAGTCAAGAATTTAGTAGAATGCAAGAAACTGGGTTTCTTGATTATGTGTAATTTACTAATTTATAATCGCTATAGCATTTATAGAATGTACACGATAATTTATGGCACACTCTGATTGGTTATATAATTGACTAATATAAAACATGATTTTATAGAAACCGATTTATATAGGCCATTAATAAAAATTTGTGATAGTATTAGGGGAGTAACAAAAATCAGGTGATTGTTTAGGGGGGAGGGGTAAAAAAAGTTAAAATTATATATAAGAACCTGACTATTTATATATTAAAGAAGAGGGGGGGTAGGCCTCTGATAAAAAATAATCAGGTGATTAATGACACTGCCCTTATAATATAATTGTAACTATATGGAATTGTAAAAAGATCAGTGAATAGACAATCATGATTATATTGGTTTTGTGATTATATGGTGCGCCAAGTCACTTCTCATCAAAAATTACGTACAGTCAACCCTCCATAAATGCAACCTCCATAAATGCAATACCTCTCTAAATGCACGTTTTTTTCTATTCTGTAAAATGTTATTAGTGCTAAATGCACGTTCTATATTCTGTAAATGCACGTTCTCTTGAATAACATTTTATATCACACTAACCTCCCTAAATGCACGTGGCCAATCAAATTTTAGTATTTAAGTTAGTTATACATTTTGGTAGAAGTTACACGAACTTGATGATCTAATTTTTAAAAGCTGCAATTTAATTGGCTCTCTCTAAATGCAAACCTCCCTAAATGCACGTTGTAGGCTTGTCACTACGAGTTGCATTTATGGAGGGTTGACTGTATATTTTAATAAATCTATAAAATCTTAAGTTTTAAATATTTTTTAAAAATGTAACCAATAAAAACTATTGTTTTTCATTAGTACTATCCAAATTATTAGTTAGATTATTTAAAAAAGTTTATAAAGTTATACAGTATGTGTTTAAAGCTATTATGCTTTCAAAATTTTGGCATTTAATATAAAAAAATTAAAAATTTTTTTAATATTTTTTTTTATCCAATTAAAATTAGTATATAACACATTCTGATTGGCTAAAAAGCATTTACATATACCCAAATTTGGTGCATTTAATGTGAAGTGACTTGGTATACCATATAAAGGGTGACTATATGGAGGTTTGACTATATATATAAAATTACTATAAACTTTAAAGCAATAAAGTTTCTCAACCTACAAATTAACTTAAAATTAAATTTTGTAATTATATAGAGCAAAAGGAGAGAAATAAAAAAAACCTTTTTTTACCAAGTTACAGTTTTACTGTTTTTGCACAAAACAAAAATGTAACTTTACTGAAAACAAATATTTTTTGATTTTAAGATAATAAGTACATGTAAAATCATGCCTTGAACAACTTTACTTAGGTGACCTAAGTAGATTATCTTGTAAAAAAATGAGTTATCTATATACTAAAGTTAAAATTTTTGATTTTTTAATATAAACCATTTTTTTTAATTAGGTAACCTACTTCGGGTCCTTAAGCAAAGTTGTTCTGCATATAATTCTACTTGTAATTAAAATTGAAGTATGCTTTCTTAAACCTTTTACTAGTGAAAAATTTCTAAAAAAATTTTTAGAAAAAATTTTTTTTTCTAACTTTAACCCTATTTTCTATTAGTAAAAGGTCCAAATAAGATTTTAGTTAAACAGAAACCATTTATTACTTAGTAGGATCAAAAATGTTACAAATCATATTTCAACAAGTACACAAAGGTAGGATTACAATATGTAACCCTCTTTGTTTTAAAAAAAATTAGTTTACTAACTAAAGTAATTTATAACACCTAAGTAATGACCACTTCGATAATTAAAGACCAAAAAAAATAAAATTGAAAGTTGCTTTTTGTTTTTGGTTTTTTTATAGCACCATTATTTAAGTTTTTTCGCAATATTATTAGTTCATTCTTTTTGAACTAGGGTTTGAGGCACAGGTAAAAAATTAGGCATGCCTTAGAAGGTATGCTCTAAGGGGAGTGCAAAAAATCACGTAATTTTTTAGGAGGGTGGGGGGTCCCCAAATATCACATCCTATATATATATATAGTATAAATAGCCAATCATATTGAAGAAAATCGATTTTTAGTTAATCGCAAATAGTTGCTACATAGTAAAGTCTAAATTTTACTAAGCAAATCGAAAAAATCGATTAAGTAAACATATTCAGCAGATCAAAATACACTTACCATGAAATTTTCATAAGTATTGGAAAACTTTTTATTATTTAACTTTTAACTTTTACGTTCGTTGAATAAATTTTTTTAAAAAATTTTAATTTTTTCGTCAAACGTAAAAATCAAAAGTCAATTAATAAAAAATTTTTCAATACTATAAAAATTTTGTGGTAAGTGTATTTTGATCTGCTGAATAAGTTTACTTAATCGATTTTTTTTGATTTGCTTAGTAAAATTTAGACTTTACTATGTAGCGACTTTTGTCAATTGTGGGTAGCCTATTTTCAGGTCAAAGACGTTTTTGAGTTTTTTTAAATTTGATTGGTCAATAGTTCTATCACCAGGGGGGTCAGGACCTATGTAAACTCTAATTACGTGATTTACTGCACTCCTCTAAGTTATGACATGCCTCTCATGCCTATAGGAGAACCCCAAAGAGCTCTGATACAACTCGGATAATTCTAAAAAAGAAAATTTTGTATAGAAATTCATCAAACATTGTAGTTTTATATAGTAAATTTTCAAATTTTGCTCTATTTTATATATTTATTTGGCTAATATACTACTAAAATTATACAAACTCAGATCTGAGTTGTATCAGAGTTCTTCGGGGCCCTCTCATAAGTATGCCCTTTTTTATACAGAAATACTATAGGTAATGCTTTGCGCCACCTTTTTTATTTAGTATTTTTCAGTTTGCACTAAAATTATTGTTTCTATCATTGGCAAAAAATTCTGTCACTAGTTTGTATTGGATTATCGCAGTTTCTATTGTGTATTATTGTAAAAAATTTTTCTAATAACACAATATATATATAATTTGCTATTCATGTTATACAGATGATCCAATTGGCTAAAAATTTTTTTATACGTTTTACAATATTTTTTATATTTTTTCAGAAGCTTAGGATTAAATTCACTAAAATATTTTCGCTCTGCTCTATGACACATTTGCTTAGTCCATCTTAATCTACCAACTTTTATAATACACTTTTCTCCTAAAGTTATAAGTTTATACCTTACCAAGATTTCATTTTTTGTACAAAAAAAAAAAAAAGTAAACCAATGATGATTTAGCAGAGAGAAGGTGGGTAAAAATTATTAATTTAATTAATTTTATTGTATATATTATACAAAAATTTTCACAATTAATAAATCAATGGATACAAAATATGTGACTTAAGTGTGAATATAAAAGGTATTTATTTGTTGTGATTTTGTTGGATGAACATGGCATTGTATAAATGATTAAGATAATCATTTAGAGTTGTAGTTAAATTGGAATTGATAAAAAATATTTCAGAATTTGTAAATAATTCGTTATTTTTTTTTTAACATTTCTTTAATGCAATCTTAATCCTTTCACTTGTATGTATAGCTTTTTAGACTATATAATTTTAGATGCGAGAAGAAACTTGTAATGTACTTGTGTATACCAATATCGTAGCCTAATTAAAACATGATCTAAATTAATAAAGCATGTTTTACTTATATTATAAAGATATCTGATGGTGTTACCTTGGACTTTATATATAAGCTTCAATTAAATTTTCTTTAATTTTGCTTTGATTTTATCTTTTTAAAATTTACAATTAGATTGGCTGATTGCTATTCAATATTTTGGTCTTCTGACATGCTAACCAATCAAATATGATATATATATTACATGACTAGGGCATGCCTAACGGCCAAGTGGCATGCCCATAGACATGCCCAAAAGGCATGCCTATGCCCCTGTGTCTCAAATCCTACTTTGAACCCTTTTTCAACCTCAAGACTTTTTTGATACCTAATAACTTTTTCTAGTACTTCTGTGGCTTTAGTAATAGTTAGAGAAGAAGAAAGAGGATCTTTATTATTATCGTCTTTAGTTTCTTTTTTTTTCTTTGTCAAAACTTGTAATTCACTATTTTAATGATACCTTTATCTGTTAATGCATTCTCAGTTATGGCCAGTTGATCGATTAGATTGGTATATTTTTTAATATTGCTTATTAATTCACGAACTCTTGAATTATTCTCATCCAAAAGATCTTTTAACTAGCATGTCAATATCATTATTCTCAGAGATTGTGTTTTCAGGTTCATTTTCTGGCCCACTTTCTTGTTCATTTTCTGTTCTACTTTCTTTTTGTTTATTTTTTTCTAATTCAGGCATAATTCTGATAACTTTTTAGCAATTTCTTATAGTGGTATAATATAGTAACTTTTGTACAAGAAACTATATCACTTGACTTAACATGTAAGAGAGTAAGGAATGTGAAAATAAAGAGAAATATAAACATGAAAATAAAAAGAACAGAATATAAAAATAAAGATTTATAGTCAAAGGATAATATCAGTTTATTAAGTATAATATTTTTAAGTACAAATATTGTTAGAAGAGAAAAAAAGTAGAGAACAGAATCTTGCTCTGTCTTGGGAGAATAGACAGAGTTTTTATATCTTTTTAGTACATAGAAAAAAAACTATTTATTGTCTGGAGCGTAGTGACAGACTCATACTTTTACGCCCTTTAATGACCGAAATTACGTTTTTGATGCATTATAATTAAAAATATCAAAAATGTAATTGTTGCATTTTCCGGATGTAATGCCACGTGCCTATATTTGCATATTTAGTGCAACAACAACACAGATTTTACGCGTTTGTGTCATGGGCCGATTCGAATTAATTACTCGGGTAACTAATTTATACGTATTGTAATTCTGTAATATGTACATGAAAAAGAATACACGGAAAAGAATACACTCAAAATTCAGATAAGTTTTTCTTTCTGTCAAAAGTTTTTATGAATATTTTTACAAAAACATGACTATGAACTTTTTGTTAATATTAAAAAGCAAACATATATTTATACGTATAGTGCATATAGGAGCTCAAAATAGAAAAGATCTAACTTGAATAACTCCAATAAAAAACTAGGCAAGAATAGCAAAGATCTTGTGCCTAATTTTATTAAAACATTTATATTTTTATAGTACTTGACGGCACGGCAACATTCTTTGTGGTGATTCGACGTGATTCGACGGCTAGACTGTGATGATAGTGATGAAACAACCTGGAAAGGTAAATTTATGTTTTTTTTTTTTTTAAAAAAAAAGTAGTAATTATTTTCTTATTAAATTTAGATTAGACAAGACACCCATCCAGATTCCTGCTGTTGCTGAATATATTGAGAAGAACCTTTAGATTTAATTGTTCTTTCATGTATAGTAAGATATCGATCCAGTTCTATAGCTAGTAATACTTGTATTAATTCCAACGGTCGTTAATTTCTTTATCCAGACGTTAGTAATAGCCTTATTCGTACTAGTTAAGTATTAAATATTATTTATTTGTTTAATAATTTGATGTTGTCTGTTGATATGAAATAGTAATATGAAATGATTAGTAGATACTTAATTTTTTCAAAGATTTTTTTTAATCTTTTCGAAGATTTTATCAAAAAAAAAGTGGAATGACATGCTATGCTTACCGAGGCAGTATTACTACTATGAATGGCAAAACCGTAAAAATTAACAATACCAACACAAAAGGTCATTTAGTTCTGAAATTATTACTATAGTCACTTTAACTGGTGCAGTTTGATTTAATATATGCAATAATGCGAAGAATATATATACACTTGAACATTTAGACAATTCGCTAAAAATCAGACAAGATTTGGCTCTTAAATTTCGAGTAAAATTTAATTTTATCATTGGAAGATATAAAGATGCAATTATTGATCTAACAAAATCGCTTTCAAACAAAATTTGCACTAAGATATCGAGGAGATGCCTATCATCTAACGGGACGATGTAGGGAAGCAATTATCGATTTAACAAACTTGGAACAAAACAACAAATTTGCACTAAGATATTGAGAAAAAGCCTATATATAACATGAAAATATATAAAGACGCTATAATTGATCAAATGTGGATGTGTTCTATTCAACATGGTCTTATACTATTAAAATTTTCTAGCTAAAAATTATGTATTATTTCGACTACAATAATTCTGAATCTAATAAGATACTTACTACGATTTTTTTTTTAAAAAAAAAACAAATTTACTTTTAACCTTGTCGCCGTCAAATTACCGCCAGAACGCCCATTACTTCATCGCAAAAACACCATTACTTCACCGCGAGAACGATGTCGAATTACTATGAAATGCTGCCAAATCACCAAGAATGGTGTACGATTACAAGAATCGGAAACCCCCACAAAAACACTATAAAAGAACAAAAAATGTGTTAGCAGTTAGTAAAGTTGTAACAAAGCTAACAAAAAAAACAAGAAAAAAAATAAAAAAAATTACTTATCTTTATACTTATGAGAATCCAAAAATCAAAAAAAAAAACTTATACAGTACTTAATATGATCTAAAATGGATCGTTAACAATCTATTTTAGATTATGATCTTGTGTACCTGCACCGGCTATTTCAGTATTTTAAAAAAGTTAAATAAAAATTAAAAATAAATAAATGTAAAAATTAAAAAAATAATAACAGAAAATAAAAGAAAAAATATATATACTTATAACTTAAATATATATAAAAAAAAACGTATACGGTATAATTATTAAAAAATTTAAAAAAAAACAAAAAAAAAATAAAAAAAAATAGAATTAATTTTGTTATACCCGTAGGGTACATTAAATTTTTTGTACCTATTATTTTGATCATATGATATTATATACAAAATTGACATTGTTTATATTAGGTTAGGGTTAGGATGAGAACTATATTAGGGTTAGGGTTTAGGGTATTATAAGTAAAATCGCTCAAAGAAAACTTTTAATTAATGTACAGAAGGTGGTTTAGTATACAGTTTCTTGCAAAATGAGCGATTTTTGTCAAAACGAACATTTGGTTTGAATTTTTCTGATTGTGTAACATTACACCTGATCTTGAATTTTGGTGGTAATCTATAGGTCACATGATGCGGGTATATGTACCTTTGGGTACATATATATAATCCCAAAAAATAAATAGATGAAAAATTTTTTTTTAAAAAAAAAAATGATAATTAATAAAAATTAAATTCGTTATAAAAGATAAAAATAAAATTCATTATAAAAACATAACTTATATAAAAAAATAAAATAAATAAATAAAAATAAATATAACTTATATATAAAAAAATAAATAAAAAAATAAAACAAATTCATTATAAAAATATAAAAAAAATAAAAATTAAAAAATTAAAAAAAAATTTTAAAAAAAAATAAAAAATAAAAATAAAAAAAATAAAAAATAAAAAAAAATAAAAAAAAAATAAAAATAAAAATAAATAAGAAATAAAAAAAATAATAAATAAATAATAAATAAATAAATACATTAATAATAAAAACAATAAAAAAAATCAAATAAATAAAGAAACTTAATAATTATTAATAAAAAAAATTAATAAAAAAGAATTTATAGAATAGTATACATATATGCATATATACAATATAATGAAAATAAAATAAATTTTAGCTATTCCTTATTATGAAAATAACTAGAAATTTACTTTTTATTTTTACTATTGTTTTCTATTATTATTTTAAATTTTAAAAAAATAATAAAAAAAATAAATAAAAAGATTAAAAAATATAAAAAAATAAAAATTAAAAAAAATTAAAAAAAACTAATAAAATTATTAAAAAAAAACAAAAAATAAAAAAAAGTTGAATAAAAAAAACATATTTTTATTTGGTAAATTATAGATAAATACCCATCGCCATAGCGACCCTATATATAGCAGCCAATCATATTTAGGGTTAGGAAATTTTCTTTTGTATTTTTTTATTATAAAGTTAGAAAGTTTGTAGGAAATATTTATNAAAAAATAAAAAAATAAAAAAAAATAATAAATAAAAAAAATAAAAAATAAAAAAAAATAATAAATAAAAAAAATTAAAAAAATAAAAAATAAATAATAAATAAATATATTAATAATAAAAATGATAAAAATAATTGGTAAATTATAGATAGATACCCATCGCCACGGCGACCCTATATATAGCAGCCAATCATAATTAGGGTTAGGAAATTTTCTTTTGTATTTTTTTATTATAAAGTTAGAAAGTTTGTAGGAAATATTTATTGGATAATAATAAGCAACATATTATATAGTCACATGCTCAATTTTGATTGGCTATTCATATAGGGTCGCCATAGCGACCCATCGCCATAAAATAACGACCTTTTTATTTTATTTATTTATTTATTATTTTTTTGTTTATTGTTTTTTTTCTTGTTTTTTTATTAGCAAATAAATAGATATTATTTTAAAGATTATCACAAATTATACTTTTTAAATACAGTATTTGTACAAATTTATAGCAAAAAATCTGCAAAAAACTTCAAAATTTTAAATTTTAAAAATTATTAAAATTTTTTAACCAATTTTCTGTACTTATTTAATAAATTTGAAGATTACTATATAAATTATTTATATTTTTATTTTCAATTTTACATATAAATTATAAATTTTAACGCTCCAGACTCACACCGGTTCCCGGTTCCTAGTAAATCTAATAATAGTAAAGGAACCACTAAAGGAACCATTAAAGGAACTATCAAAGGAACCATCAAAGGAACTATCAAAAGAACCATCAAAGAAACCATCAAAGGAACTATCAAAGGAACCATCAAAGGAACTATCAAAGAAACCATATAGGAACCATTAAAGGAACCATTAAAGGAACTACTAAAGGAACCTTTAAAGGAACCACAAAAGGAACCAATAAAGAAACTTTTGTTATTCATTAACTATTGGTTCAAAATAAAAATAGTGAAAAGTCTACTAATAAAACTAATACTACAGATTTAATTGGCTCAATAAAATTTGTACTATTTCTAATATTTGCATATATTTTCCTAATGCTAATATTAAAAATTATGCTAATATAACACTATTCCCTCATTTTGCTTCACAAAATTTAAAAAGTTAATAATAGTTTTTTTTTTAAAAATAATAATAAAAATAAAATAAAAGTGAATAAAAAAAATAAAATTAAATATGTTTAAAAAATAATTTTTGATAAAAAAGAAAAAGAAAAGTTGATAAAATAAAAGTTTTTGATTAAAATTAAGTCGAAAGTATAATTTAATTTGGTGAAAAGTATAAAGCGAAATTTTAAAAAGTATAATTGAAAAGATAAAATTATTTGCAAATAAAAAAAATCAATTAAAAATAAAAAAATAATCGAAAAAATTAATAAATAAATAGTTAATACTTGATTAGAGTATTAACAAATAAAATCAAATAATAAAAAAAAAAAAAATTCAAATAAAAGTAGTTAACCAAAAATATAACAATGAATTAAGAAAAATAAAACAAATAATCCATATTCTAATAATAATCACAAAAATTCACAAGCTTTATCAAGCCTCAATTCATAAAGAATTGGAATAAAATATAATAAAAATAAAAATCAAAATTTCTGCTTTAATTCAAAATTGGATTCAAAAAAAAAATAATAATAAATAATAAACCAAAAATTTTAAGCATTATAGTCTCAATTCCTAATGAATTGGATAAACAAAAAAAAATATTATAAAAGAATTCCAAAAATAATAATCCAAAATTACAAGCATTTTTAGCCTCAATTCCTATAGAATTGGAAAAATAGTGAAAAAATACAAAAAAACATTTCTCCTTAATTTAAAAAAAAAATAGGGTAAAAAAAAATTAATATAAACCTCTAAACATTTAAAATAAAAAATAAAAAATATAAAAAAATATATATATATTCTTTTATATCCAATATTATTCAAATATGAATGGCGAAATTGTAAATAGGGCTCATATTCCTTAAATATAAAAGAAAAAATATAAAATGAAAATGAAAAAAATTAAAAAAAATTTAAAAAAAATAAAATATCCATTGATCCAAGCCATGAAATCCAAAAATTAAAGTTCAAAAATCAAATTTTAATTCAAAAGAATATAATAAAAATATAAATTATATAATTGTAGAAAATAAATTTTCAAATTATAAATAAATGAATTTTCATAATTATTTTGTTTAAGAATTGAATATAGAGTTGTAAGAATTTGATAAAGTATGTTTTGTTTTAAAAGTCTCTTTTGTTTCCTCTGTTTCCAAAAATAATAAGCTTTAGAATTAAAGAAAAAATATTCAATTTTTTTTTTTTTAAAAAATTAATTTATGGTTAAAAAAAATTTAATAAAATTTATAATAAAAAGTTAATTTAAGATATATAAAATTTAAATAAAGTAGTATATAGTGTATAATAAATAAAACGGCTTGCAATTGGATAAAAGTTGGTTTTGTGTAATATTGCTCCAAAATTAAAGATCTATACAGTTTTAACTGTATAAGTATTTTGAGCTTTGTAACCAAAAATAACTTTTGTATAACTCAAAAGAAGCTTTGTATTACAACAAGGGAGTAACAAAAATCAGGTGATTTTTTAGAGGGGAGGGAGTAAAAAAAAGTTAAAATTATATATAAAAACCTGACTATATATATTAAGGAAGAGGGGGGGTAGGCCTCTGATAAAAAGTAATCAGGTGATTAATGACATTGCCCCAAGAGAAAGGGTAAAAAAAGTTTTCAAAAAGGACAAGATTTTTTTAACTAAATAACTTTTGATCTAGCAATCAGAATTGAATGAACTTTTTTTTTTGTTAGATGCACCTCACTGAGAGCTTCATTTTAAAAAAAAGTTTGCTCAAATCAGTCCACTGAATGCCAAGATAATTGGCAAAAACTGTTTTTTGCTTCTCAAATTTCAGGGGTTTTTGCTGAAAAAAAACAAGTATAATCTCTATACTAGATATCCGGGGTCCTGTTGCCAAAACTGTAATATAGTAACTTTTGTACAAGAAACTATATCACTTGATTTAACATATAAGAGGGTAAGGAATGTGAAAATAAAGAAAAATATAAACAAAAAAATAAAAAGAACAAAATATAAAAATAAAGATTTATAGTCAAAGGATAATATCAGTTTATTAAGTATAATATTTTTAAGTACAAATATTGTTAGAAGAAAAGAAAAGTAGAAAACAGAATCTTGCTCTGCCTTGGGAAAAAAACAGAGTTTTTATATCTTTTTAGTACATAGAAAAAGGAACCATTTATGAATCTAATAATAGTAAAAGAACCACTAAAGGAACCATCAAAGGAACCATCAAAGGAACCATTAAAAGAACTATCAAAGAAACTATTAAAGAAACCATCAAAGGAACCATCAAAGGAACCATTAAAGAAACCATTAAAGGAACTACTAAAGGAACCTTTAAAGGAACCACAAAAAGAACCAACACTGAACCAACAAAGGGACTTTTGTTATTCATTAACTATTGGTCCAAAATAAAAATGGTAAAAAGTCTACTAATAAAACTAATATTACAGATTTGATTGGCTTAATAAAATTTGTACTATTTCTAATATTTGTATGATATTTTCCTAATACTAATATTTAAAAATTATGCTAATATAACAGTGGTGTTGCTAACTTTACTTCATGCATTCGAAATGAAATTGATAGCTTGTCGTATAGTAAGTTTTCTATTTACAAAAAGTTAGTGCAAGGAACAATAAACATAAAACAAAATTTTTACCTTTGTTCCTTATTTTTTTCAAATTGTAAAAGCAAGTAATGATAATAAAGATTTTTGTACGTATATTCCTGAAAATAAGCTACCTTTTTTGGGCCAAAAATTACATGAAAAACGTGGGATAGCTTATTTTTAGTATATAGACATTTTTGAAAAAATTGAAAAATGTACTAATAAAAAGTTGTCTAAATGACACCAAATTTTTTGTAAGTGTATTTTGATGCGCTGAACAACATTACTTAATCGAACTTTTGAAGTTTACTTAGTAGAAAAAAAGTTTTATATGTAGCAACTGCTAACGCATTTTTTGAGATTTTTGAAAAAAAATCAGGGAAGTAGCTTATTTTCAGAGTAGCTTATTTTTGGGAATATACGGTATTTCAATTTAAGCATCTTATTACACTAGTATCTATGGGTTGAATAGGACCCCGAAGAACTCTGATACAACTCAGATGATTCTAAAAAAGGAAATTTTGCATTGAAATTCATCAAACATTGCATTTTTATATAGTAAAATTTCCAATTTTGCTCTATTTTATATATCTATTTGGCTAAAATACTGCTAAAATTATACAAACTCAGATTTGAGTTGTATCAGAGTTCTTTGGGGTCCTGGTTGAATATGTGCAGTCATATTAGGTAGAAGGAAGTGCACAGTGATATTTGTGAAATAAGAGTAATCTAGAACAGATTTTCTTCGAGATCTTTTTCGGGAACCTTCTTGGAACTCTTTTTGGAACCTTTCTCGGGATCTTTCTTGAGACCTTTCTTGGGACCTTTCTTAGAACCTTCCTTGTGTTCTTCTTTGAAACCTTTCTCATGGCCTTCTTTGTGGCCTTCCTTGGAACCTTCCTCATAATCTTTCTTGTGACCTTCCTTGGCACTAGTGATTCTGGTCGATCAAAATTTTTCGACTGGCCAAGCTGATGAAATTTTATTGGCTTAGTCGGCTTAGCCAAAAAAATTTCAAATAAATCGCAATTTGATTAAAATAACTTGTACTATTTGACCTGCGGGTCGATAGAATAGTGGTTATGCTCCCAGGTCCCCAATTGAAGGTTGCCGGTTCAATACCGCCTGGCGGTAAATTGAATTTGATAGTCAGAACCCGATTAGGAATAACCGAAGTCATACAAGATGTAAGGTCGGTCCAATGAGGCACGAACTTGATGGCGGCGTTTCCATGTAATATATACGTACCCACAGGAAACAGAACTGAGGTGGCTCGGCCGGTCCTGCAGGAAGTTAAATAATGCGGTGCAGACCCACATTTGGGCGGCGAAAGGCAAGCCGGATGAAGCCTTCATCACAGTAACATCTCCGAGTGGCCAAAGCTCCGACGACGGAGGTCTTCTGGGCGGTGTAAGGCAAGCCGGTTGGTTTATCAGAGTTGGGTTTAAAGTGGAGGTTGCTCAAAAGGAGGGTTACAGAGAAGAGCGCTGGGTCTTAAGATTAAAAAAAAAAAAAAAAACTTGTACTATTGTGAATAAAACATGATTAAATATATCTTATTATAAATAATTATGCGATTCAAATTAAAACTGCCAATAAAACCTGGTTTGATTTTAATTGGCGAATTTAGTAAAATCTTATATTTTTTTATTATATATTAAAGGAGCATTGTGTACCAAGTACTATTAAAAGTTATGTTTTTGATACATATTATATTTAAAGCAGATTTTATTTTATCCATAAGTATTAAATAAATATAAACGTATTAGCACATACATACCAATGAGAAATTGTCAAAAAATTCAAGCATGTAAATTAAGGTGGCTTGAATGTATTTTAAATTAGTATGGTGCATGTAGCCTAGAACCAGCGTCACATGACTTTTATATATATAATTTAAAATTGGTTATAATTAAGAAAAATATATAGATATTAGTCTTGCGGGTCGTTAGCATAGCGGTTATACTTCTAGGACGCAAATCAAGGGTTGCCGGTTCAAGTTCCCCAGAGGCGATAATGGAAAAATACCAGCCGGTTAAGGAAAAATCTGTGGACCCGTGGTTTGTCAGCTGGTCAGAAATCAGAGAGCTTAATTAGGCAATTCCCGTAGTTGGGTTGCAGGTATGGCAGCTAGTGTAGAACCTGCGGGTGAACTACTTAAATTAGGCACCAAAAGTGCACGTGTGGCTAGATGCGTCCTTGTCTATGGCCTGGGACTTCCGTCGGCATTTATAGGTTGCCTAAATTGGGCAGTTGCCGTTGTCAAATCTGTGGCGGTGAAATGAAACGTGTCAGAATCCGATTTGGAATAACCGAAGTCACGAGACGTAATGCGAGGTCCAAGTCTGATAAAAATACTACATGAACTCGTGGCGACACAATCCGAGATGCGATCCATACCAACAGGTGTCCCGTCGGAACAATTGCCGGAGGGTTCTTGCTGGGAGGGTAAATGGTCAGTGCCCACCGGACATTTGGGCGGTCTGAAATAGGGCTAGCCGAATGATGCTACTATATATAGCTAACATATGTAATTAATTGTCTGTTAATAATTAAAGTTAAGCACTAGTAAGCAACCGGTGCAAAGTTTAAAAAAAAAATATATATAGATATTTTAGAAAAGCTCTTTGTAAATTAATATTATTAGACTAGTATTGTAACTTTACAAAAAGAGTTTTTATTTAAACGTACTAGTACAAACTTTATTTACTGCTAAATTCAAAGCATCTCCATATTAATACCAAAATTTGACCGCTATATTTAACTTAGTAATTTATCAAAATTTGGCCACTTAGTAATTTATCAAAGATGTGTACACCGGCAACTTTTTTTTTTTTATTTGCTATGTTTTTTTTTTTTATTTGGTATTTTTTTTTTTTATTTGCTATTTTATCTAGTGTTGCTTGATGGAGACCTTAACCTCCTAGAATTACCAATGGGCCGATAGAAATGACAAATTCAAATTAAATTTTACACAGCTTAGATGCGAACATAGGTCTATTATTTTACAAATAGATTATTGCGCTTTGCAAAAGATGTGACCTCTGCAGATCACAATGTCGTGTGAAAATCGGAGATTTATTAATTTTTTGGGATTTTAAGAATTAAGCCAATTTCAAAGAAATATAAACATAACCAATCAAAAATATAATGTAATAGACAATATAGAATCTCAGTCTATCATCATTAAAAAATCACCGAGTCACATCTTTTTGCAAAGTGCTATAATAAAAAAAAAAATTCAACCCATTGACCAGAATTTTAAACTGCAGGCTATGCAAAATGAAAACTTAACTTTGTATAGCCTTAGGAAACTGCAAAATCAATAAGTTATGTTTTTATCATTAATTGAACCTATCTAATGTCATTTAAATCGGCTAAAATAAACTGGGTAGATTAAGAGAAACTTATTTGATATCATAGCAAATAATTATCTATAGCCCAAAGTAACCCTTATTGGTATAAGCCAACTTCGCCAACAATTATCTTGTTGAAGCTACTTCGTCAACAAATTTGGACCCAATTTAGACTAAGTTGGACTGTTTTATTGTTAAGTAGTGAATATATAGTAATCTAAGGTATTTAGCTTGTAATTCAAAGCAAGTCCTTACCGCAAGTTCATTATAAATTACAATAAATTCTGGGTCAGCTGAATAAATTTTTTGTGACCGAATCGATAAGTTACCAAGATGAAATTAATAAATTACTGATATCAGCTGAAATCAAAAACTTATCAATTCATTAATTAGCAATTCTGAAGTTTTTGTTCAGTTGACATCTTTAATAAAATAACTTAAAATAGTTTTTAAAAATCACTTTAATTAAAATTTTAAAGAATTAGGGGGTTTTAGAATTAACTTTTTTTAAAAATAAGTGGAATTTAAAAGAATCATAAAATTAAATCCGTTAAGTGATTATGTACATACTTTAAAATTCTGTAACCCCTCATTATTGAATTTTACACAATTAGACATATCAAATAAGTTTTTTTTTTTTGACGCCAATGGCGTCCTGTTGGCGATCAAGCCGTTAGGTTACAAAAAAAAAAAGATTTTTAAATTTGCGTAATTTTTATTGATTATTATTATAAAGCAATTACAATTCAATATTATCAGGAATCCTTCGATGCGATTTATATTTTTTTACTGCAAATTCGGCGGCAGAGAGAGTTAATCCTTTTCTATAGGCATCCATGTACCTCTACGTTTTTCTTGCAAACTTTCTAATTGATAAGATATCCACGAAATCAAGAGCCTTGGGTACAGTTTTTCTTAATCCTTTAAAAGTATAGTCGCAGTGGCTTCTTGTATATCTTTTTACTACTCCCCAATAGTATTTGATGTAGTTTAGTTCCGGATGAAACATAGGATAATAAAAAATTTTGTGCCCCCGACCAAGAATATTCTTTTGTTCAACAAAATCAGGCTGTCTAGCCAATTTTTTCATATTGCAGCATAGTTTTTCCTCATCTGTTGAGTATTTAATACACTTTTCCTTTAATTTTTATCCCATATCCCTCTTTCTGTCAATACTTCTGTGATCCCTTTTGGTTGTGCTCTTTTTTTTTCGTCTCGATAATTTAATGGAAAAACCATTTCTTGGGGCGTGCTATCAGAAAATCAGCTGGGGCGCATTTTAGGTTGTTTAGCTCTATAGCCAATATTCATTCGGCTTGCTACCAATGCATTTTCAGTGAAGGTACCGTGGCTGGAACTGTTAACAAATCCAAAAACAAACATCGTATCTGGAAGTGCAATTTCTAAAATATCAATTGCCCGTTCAAGCTGCTCAGCTAGCAATTGAACATTCTGATAACCTTCATAATTTGCACCAATTTCCAATAGCTCTGTAACGTAACGTTTTGGGATTTCAGGATGGATGCATGTTGCTCTTCAGTTAAATGAACTTGACCCAGTGGCTCACACAAAAATTCGCTAACATGGATGCACCAATCCCGTCCTTTTGGACGTATTTTGTGTTCGCCTAGTAATAATTAAAAGCAAAAAATTTAGCTTTGATAAAATTATATCATAATTTCATCAAATAAAGACAACATAAACAAACCTTTAGGCCCCCATCCTGTTTTCTCATCATCATTTGCAGCTAACGTAGTTTCATCATGTGTTATTACACAATGCCACTTTTTTTTAGAAGGAATATTCTTTTCTACTAGTTTAGTGAGATCTTTGTTATCATATTCGATAAGAACGGGTTCCAATTCCTTCATCATTGGCAAAAAAACAGTTTGTCTATATTGTACTACATCCTCTCGCTCATGTCCATCTACATATATATCTTTTCTCCACTCTTTACACTCCCATCCTAATTTTTTAAGCCATTCCCATACTGTTTTCTCACATATTGTTGTTTTATTTTCGATGCCTAAAGACGGGAATACCTCATTCTCTACATATTTTTTTAGAACTTTAGAATTCATGCCAAACTTATGACTTTTTAGATACAACATTATCTGTTCAAAATATGATTTTGTGAGTTTCAAAAAATTAAAGCATTATGTACAAAATTGTTATCAAAAAAAATGCATACCTTCATAGAAATTCTCTCATCATCAATAAGACTTGATACCTTTGTGAATTTACCACGATTATCTTTCGGAACTTTTCGCCATTTTATCCAATTTTGTGCCTACACACCAATACATTGCGCTTTATAATCTCCCTATCCTAAAGAACTAGCAATTGTCGTGCTTGTATTTATTCTATTTTGACTGTGGTAGTATCTTAATCGTAAATATTGCAATAATGCTTGCAAACGAACCCTTACACCTTTATCCATTTGATTGTTATCCTTTTTTAACATCTCGTCTAATTCCTCGATTGCTAACCTCATTTTTGTTTTCTCATCAACTTCCGATGATTCCATTTCTGTTAATCCCAATTCTGCTAATTCCACCTCTGTTAATCCCAATTCTGCTAATTCCATATCCATTAATTCCACATTTATTGGTTCTGCTTCCATCAGTTCCGCTTCGATCGGTTCCGCTTCCATTGGTTCCACTTCCATTGGTTCTATTTCTATTGATGCCGTTGATGATTCGCAAGTGGATGTTGAAGCCGAGGCAACATTAGAATACATCAAGGTAGAGGCAAAGTAGGCAGTGATAGATTGAGTATTTTGTGCGGCCTTCTTTAACTCTGCCTTTTTTCGGCTTAAAGTTCTTTTAGAACCTCTAGCATAAGTTGAAGGTCTACCCGAAGGTTCCTAGACATCTTTATTTTTACTAGCTGTTAATAACACAGCAAAGTAATCGGAAGCTCTCTCATCAATGTCCTTATCTGACCAAATATATTTATCCAGATTTTCATAATTTGACTCCTTTGTGTTATATGCATGCTTCTTAGCTCTAGCAGCTTTAAGTTGCTGCTTTCTTTTGCTTGGACGGGTAATAGTAGCGGTAATAAACCAATTGGATTGAGTAAAATTTAATTGTCCCAATCAATTATGACTGGGTTTGAGGTATGGATTGTTTAATTATTAGATCCAATGCTCCTCTTAATTATTATTGTTTTTTTTTTTTTTAATCACTTTTATTATTTATTTTTATTTTTTTTCTTTTTTCTTTATTTATCTTTTATTTATTTTTTTTTATTTTTTATTTTATTTTTTTTTATCGCTTTTTATTTTTTAATTGGGTTTTTATTTTTTTTAATTATTGTTTTTAAAAAGGCTGAAAGCAGAATTCAATCTGTCCAGCCAATGATATATTTAAAGGAACGTAAAGATTTATCAGTAGATTAATTTCTTCATCTACTCCTCCACTCTTCAACTTCATTCACAACACGATTTTGTTAATCTCGTTAATAATCTCGTTAATTTCTTGAAATTGAATCAAAATTTTTGAGTGGGAAATAAATTATGCCGTAATTTTTTGCTCATATTAGTATGGTGGACATTTGATTTGATTGGTTAAAAAAAGTAAACAAATAAACAATAAAAATATAAACAAGTAATCAAATATGCAATGTAGATCATTATATAAATTTAGATATTAATAATAATTTAATCAAATTTACTAATAATAAGTAATATCTATTTACTATAAGGTTACCCCGCCTACATAAAACGATTTTGATTGGTCAATTTAAAAAACTTTAAATATCAAAATTTTACTAATAGATTATAATTTTGAGCTCTAAGTAAATTTATTTAAAATATAATTATATAAAATAGATAAAAATGTATTAATTCTATAACAAATACTTTGTTTAAAATGGTTTACCAAAACCATTTGAACTACAGTACTTTAGAAAATAAATTTTTTGGCTATTCCTTGACAATTTTAGACAATTAATTTTTGAATAAAAACGTTTCGTTTTTTCTTTTCAAAAATAATTCTTTATAACGAACAATTAGAAAATGGCTTCGTATTGTTTTCTTTGAACTGAATAAGCTATTTGTAAAGAATCAATCAAATTGAGCACTAATAACAAAAAACTACAATCTCTAAAATCAAATTTATGGTGGAAGACAACACTTATAATAAGTTATTTTCAAGTGGCAGCACCGGTAACAATCACCAATGATACAAGCTCAAGCATTTAATGCAGCAATAGTAAGGGATATAATTGTTTTTTTTTCGTATTAAGGTAAGGGTTGTTTATAAAAAGTTTCTTAAAGAATTTTTATTAGATCAATATATACCAATTATAGTATCAAAATTACATATAGCTTTGATGAAATGTATTTCAATGAAATTGATTTTGGAAATTTAATTTGTATCTCTTTTTATAAATTGTCAGGAATTCACACTCTATTTGATATTTCTTGTATATCAATATATTTACAGATATATATATTATTCGAATGTTTTGGTGACTGAATGATTAACAGATTTGATCGTGGGTTGATTTTTCGGGTTTGTATTCATACATCGCATCATTTAGCTAATTTCATGGAGTACCGGATGTAAATTCTGGTCGCAACCCATAACAAATCAGTATTGCAAGTTCATCGAGATTATCCCTTAGATTGTAGTAGAACACAGGCAAATTTGCCTGCGTTTTTGCACTTTTTTAGCTCTGATTTACTTTTTTAAAATACTAAAATAATTAAATAAAACTTTGTACAATTATATTTGAAAATAAGGATTACTTTTTTGCAAAATTAGTTTTTATATTATAAGAAAATAAATTATAGTTACATATAAGCTGAAAATAGATAATTTTAAGAAAAAATTTTTTTAAAAAATTTTATTACAATTTTTCTGCGATCTTATTTAGTTTTAGTTTTAGAACTATAGTTCTTAAGACAATATTGTAGTTTATATAAAGGATGACAACTTTCATTATTGCAACTTTAATGATTTACTTGTAAAAATTAAGACTTGTATTAGAAGTAAAGATTTTTTTTATAGACGGGAACATATAAAATTTGAAAAAATCTAAAGAAAAATTTTAATAGTAAAAATGCCAATACAAGAACTTTAAACATTTATTATATTAAAGTTTTCTAATGATTTTAAAAAAATTTTATAACAAAGTTACTAAAACAAAACTTAAAGAATATTTTTTACTTAGAAAAGATATGGCTAAAATCAATATTTAAAATTTTATTAAAAATTTTAAAATACGCAGGCAAATTTGCCTGT
>QKWP01001479.1:81559-111781 GCA_003550325.1 Gigaspora rosea
TTATTAAAGTTTTCTAATGATTTTAAAAAAAATTTATAACAAAGTTACTAAAACAAAACTAAAAGAATATTTTTTACTTAGAAAAGATATGGCTAAAATCAATATTTAAAATTTTATTAAAAATTTTAAAATACGCAGGCAAATTTGCCTGTATTACAATCTAAGGGATAAAGATCTCGATGCTCTAATCCTTGTGAATGAATTGCCTCAAGATCGTATGTTATGCAACTTAAATTTAACTTTTCATTTGTGATACTTCATGGAGATTATTACATGGAGAACCATTTTCGGCATATTTCAAAATAAGAATATAATTTTCTGAATCATCTTTTAATAGCCTGTAGCATTTTAAAACTGATAGATTTTTATATATGATTTCGCAAAATGCTTTTAACTTTTTTTCAAAAAAAAAAAAAAATTCAGTCATCAAACAAAATTCAGCAATTCAGCAATTTTACCTATCAAAAAAAAATCTTGATTTTTGATTTTTTTTTAATTGCAAATGGCCAATTAGCATAAACGTCCTTATATTCAATTATACATTTAGTGCAATAAACAGTCGCAAATCCACCCTTCCACAAATTTATTATATGGGGTCCATAATAATTGATATCCTTCATCATTCAATATTTCTTTCACGTTGTCATCAATATTAAAATATGTAAATTTTTTATTTCTATTTATTATTAAATTAATAAATATAAAATTTTTGCAAAATGAAAAAAAAAATCGAACGAAAAACCATGGCTTGAAATTTATTTTTTTCTCTACAATTATAATACGACAGGGTGAAACCTGAGTTGTAAAATAGTGAAACCTGATATGATCATCACGTGAGGTTGAAATCCGCTTTTATATAATAAAAAATATAATAAAACGCAGATTTCACCCTAACCCGATCTACAAAGTGGATTTCACTATTTCGCAACTCAGGTTTCACCCTGTTTTATTATAATTATTAAGTATTTAATATTCTATTTTACTTTAAAAAAAAAAACTCATTCGAAACCAATGTTTGGCCTTTTTCAAATTTTTTTTTGTTCCAATACCATTTCGATATCAACATCCAATGCTTTTTATTCCATCAACATCACCAAGTTTAGGATTTCAAGTACAATTCAAAAGCTTTTTTTAAATCCTTTTTAATTCCAATTCCATTCTAATAACGTTTTCCAAGATAATAAATCGCATAAATATTTCCCATTTCAACAGCTTTTTGAAAATAAAAACTGTCATATGTTCATTCTTTTCAACTTCAATTCAATTTCAATAACAATTTCCAACATTGCACGTACTATCAGTGTCACCCATCTTTGCACCTTATTATGAAAGCCAATGGAATGATAAAATATAACAAAGCCCGCGAGTATTTGTCTAAACAAATTGGTAACGCAAATATTGAATAATTATTAAAGTGCACTAATAAGTATATGGTTGATCAAGTATATGAGAAAGTAATTCATAATAATTATCAAGAAACTAAATTATATCCCAAAACTTGATTTCACTGAAGAAACTCATCAAAAAGTTTATGAAAACTTACGTTCCATCATTGATGCAGAAGCTACTCGTACAATTTGCAATACTTAGCGAGAAGACGGTTCCTTTACTGTTAAAGATGCAGAACAAATCAAAAACTTCAAACTTTTTGACAATTTACACTCTAATGACACAACAGATCTTGCTCGTTCACTTTGCTGTACAATATGAATCTTTAACCTATTATGCTATAAGTTCTTTAACGTTCTCAATTTATAAGCTATGAATCGTTAAAAATTTGTCAATAAATTAAAATAAAAAACAAACATAAACAAAACAAATAATTATTAAAGTAAAAATTGCTTATCGGGTTCTTTCTAAGTTATATAAATAATGGGTTCAAAAAATAAAATATACTATTACGTGAAAACATTAGTGAATACCTTATGATATGTAAATTTTTAATAACTACTTTAGGTTTTTCTTTAGTGGCTTTAATCATTTCGCAGTATCTTCTGCAAACTTTTTTATTAAACAAAATTATAATCATAACTTTTAAACACATAACAAAAAAAAAAATTATCTTTAAAATTTAACTTTTAATGTTTTAAGCTCCACTTTATATGACGGCATATGTAACTTTGTGTATTCATTATTATAAAAAAGGTAACTTTATAAATTCATATTGAGATAACAAAAAGGTATTACCTAATAATTTTTTTATTCTTTCGCTGGGTTTTATTACTTAACAATTTGCTCTTCCGGATCACTGAGAAATTAATAGTTACTTGCTTATCTTCTTTGTGACCAGGCATTTCTTGGCTAGTGAAAATACTCTTAATTAGTGCTTTGTCTACTATCGCGAGAGCTACCAGAGCAACAAACTGGACTAGTCCCGCATGATCCTCATTCATTCGAAGAACATAAGTGTAATTGATCGGTCCGTACTATAGCTCCCAAATTTTGTGTCTGCTCGTCTAGTGGATCCAAATGCTAACAGTTGACAAAGTGTTACTACGTCGCTAGTTGCTTGGTTAATAGAAAAGGCGTTGAGTTGAAAAGCAAAAATAAAGCGATTAATACCCAATTAACTCATTTGTTACACACTGTATTACTGTATTACTTGCCCAAATTTGCCCTCTAAATAAAGTTTTTTGAAATATTTGATCCATACTGATCTTTTTTTACAGAAGACATACAAAGAGTTAAAGAGCACTATAATATGTTTTAAAAAAAATTTTATTATATGAAACTACAAGTTGCCAATTGACGATGTAGTTTTTCATAGTAAGAGTTATTTTAAAAAAAATTTTTATATTGTGTAACTCAGTGATCTTCAAGCCAATCAAATCAAATGTCCGCCATGCTGCTCATATCACATAGTGTGTGAAAATTTTCCATTGAAGTTAATTTGTAATTACTGTAAGTTATCATTTCATTCATTTTATTGCATTATGTACATACCATAAACACAACCACAACAATCGATCATTCAAATTTATACAGATTTTCTGATTAAATGATTAATTTTCCAATTTCGAAAAAATCAGAAATTATTTTAGTATTTTAGTGTTCGTGATCGTGATCTCGTGATCGTGATCTTCTGCTCGCTCTCGTTCTCATAAATATCAGAAATAATCAGATAAGCTTGCTCGTCTTTTGTATTCAACGATTTTCTGCTCAGAAATATTCGGGTGCCTATTAACTCATAAAATTGGCTGCTTAGGTCACGTGACCGGTTCTAGGCTACATGCACCATATTTGCTTTGTATTTAGATACATATGTACATATGTACATACATCAGTTTTCTAAATAATATAGTTCATGAACTTAGTTAAATTATAAATATTTGCAATTTAATTAAATTAGAGATTTTATAATTTACTACCATAGCATCGCCACCCTTTCACATGAATAGTTATTTATTATATATGATATAATAAACTTTATATATTTATTTATATATATCAAAAAAAAACATACAATAAATACCAATTTACCTATCTCTAACCCAACTAGAGATGTACTATCGCACACTTATTAGTGCATTGTTATATGACTAATTATCTAAATTAAAATATGTACTGGACACATCTCTAAACCCAATCCTAACCTATCCAATACTATCTCTAACCCAACTCTAACCTATTCGATACTAATATCTATTCGATACTAATTATAATCCAACCTATTCGATACTAACTCTGATCCAACAATATAAAAGTCTCTAAGGATGCTTCTTCCAATAGATTGAAGATAAAATTGCAATTAGCCAAAAATCGAATAAATTAATCAGATAAGATATCATTCAATAAGTAATAAAAGCTGTTGTTTCATATGCAGGCTGCTAATAGAAAATATGACATTAGCTATTGGGATTGGAGTTGAAAAAGGACAAACAAAAGCTTTCAGATATTATCAAAAATTAGCCAATACGAGTTCTGCTAATGAAACATATTGTTATCAATATAGTTAAAAAGGATAAGTGTATGGGCTTCATTTATTATCAAAAATTAGCTAATATAGAGGACTTCGTGCTTGAAGTTGCACTAGTTAAAATACTAATTAATACATTTCGGCTTCTTTTAGTACAACTGAGGTTGCAATTTCAACACATAAAAACTTCAAAGCAACATAGTGATATGACTAATTAGACTAGTACCAAAAACCTAACAATGTAAAAAAATATTCATATCAGGATAACACTTCGATGTCTCCAAAGTGCAATGCTTTCTACAACGATTCTAAAAGCAACAACTTCCATTATTATAAAAACGGTGTGTTCAATAATGATTATATTCTAAAAAAAAATCTACAAAACTAATGAAAAAAATTGGTTTACTTATAAAATTGGACCGATTTTAGAAAAAATCAACTGATCGGGTCGAAAAATCAGCTTAGCTGATTTTTTAATTTTGGTCAGAATCACTACTTGGGACCTTCCTCTTCAGATCTTTTTTGAAATTTTGACTCTTCTAATTCTTCGGGTTCTTCAGAGTTTTTAGGCTCTTAGGAGTCTTTAGGCTTTTCGAGTTCTTTGGGCTCTTTAATTGCCAATTCGGATAAAATTAGCAATATTTTTATATTTAGAATTGGGGCAAAACAAATATATAAACAACGTAGTACAAAATCTGAAACAGGCCTGTATATATAAAATTTTTATATGATTTAAAGAATTTTAAAGAGCTTTTTACTTATATCTTCTTATTTACAGGTCTGATTTTAATGAAATTTTACCAGTAGATGCACAAGAACCTGCTCTACAACTTTACTTATATCAAAAAATAATATTTACTTAGTACAAAAAAAACTTTTCATAAGGGTCATAATTAGATTTACTAATATATTGTTTATATATTTGTTTATCACCAATTTCATATATAGTAATAATATAGCTATAGTGCCGATCTTATCCAGATTGGTAATTAAGCTCTTTGGATTCTTTGAGTTCTTTGGGTTCTTTGTGCTCTTTGTACTCTTTGAGCTCTTCATCATCACTTTAAATTGGTTTTTTTTGATTGCCTGTAAAAAGATGCATTATTAACCAAGACAAAACCTTTCTATTTTGAATATGAAAGCCATCATCAATAAATTTCAACTATTCTTTCTATATATGGGTGAGTCAGTAGAAAAAGAACAAATCATTTTTAGTAAAATTTTTTTAATTTTTAAATTAAAATATCTTGACAACTATTTAATCAAATTTGCTAAAAAATTTTTTATTTTAATCTTGAAATTACATTAGAATTAAAATAAAAAAAAAAATTATTAAATTTATTAATCTAGTTGTTAAAATATTTAAGCTTAAAGTCAAGAAAACTTTTATTTAGAAAAAATTTGTCCCTTTTCTACTAACTCACCCCCATATTATTTTTCATCCATGCTTTTTTATTGTCTCAATAATCAACCGGTAATTGTGATTGATTTACTTTATTGAAAGATTGTAATTTTTTAGAGAAACTGATGATCAATAGGTGAAACTTGTCAGAACTAGTCGAATTGGAACAAAGTAATATGGTTACTCTTGATCTATCCTAAAAAAAATTTTTATTTAAAATTTTTTTTTAAAAAAAATTTTTATTTTTAACTTTTTTTTAGCTGTTGCTTTATTAAAAATAGTTTGATTTTGAAGTAATTGGTAAAACAGGACCATTTTATCGGCATTATAGCTCTTGTAATTTAACACGTTTTGTAGATAGGTTTTCTAAGAGTGCACTTGTCGTCTTATCATGCAGTACGATTTTTCTTAATCTATTTTGTTTTTTAAACTTAGTAACTCATCCATTGAAAAATACAAGAGATTCTTCAGGTATGCCAAATTTTTTTGCAAAATGTTGGACTTTTTCTTTTATTATTGAATCTGATATAATTATTCTATTGGCAGTGATCTGCTCAACCCATATATTCATAAAGTGTTCTAACTTTGGATGCTTTACTGAACAATGACGATAGGTTTTCTTAGCTTGTTTATTATTTTTAAGTTAATCATACTTATTAGTATGGCTTAATATTTTTGTTTTATAGTGGAGATCACCTAAAGCCAATAAATTTTATATATAGACGCCAATTTTTTAACTGCAGTATAATATGATTGACCAATAAAAATGCAGAAAAATTTAATATAAATTTAAATTTTATTAATAAATTTTTAAATTTTGTTAATAAATTTAAATTTTGTTATGTTTTTTTTATATATAAATGCCAAATTTTTAAATTATATATAACTTTAAATTAATATAAACTTTTTAAAATAAAAAATACTAAAAATGTTTTTTGTGGATTTGTTAGTTTAATTAAAAAGCCATTAAATATACAAAAACGTTTTTTTAGTTTATTTTATTTTAAAAAAATTATAAAAGTTTAAAAATTTTATAGTTAAAAGTTGATAGCTTTTTGTGATTTGCACTATAGTTAAACGATCGATATTCAAATTTGAATAATATTTTGTAAAATCTTGTGCTATTTCTTGATGTTGATATAGCAGTTTTTTTTTACAATTTCACAGTTTTTTTTTTGCATATCACTAATGCGACTACACATTTTTTTAAATACTAATTGAGGAGGTATAATATTCAAACTAAACTGTAAAAGGTTATTTGCTATGAGTCGATGTTACGATAATTAAGGCTTTATAAATCTTTTTTTATTTTTTACAAATGCCATTGTGACAAATATAAGGGGCTAAGAGGGCATTTAGAAATAACGTTATACAAGAGGAGTTTGACAAATATAATGTTTTTTCTGATAAGTAGAAAGAGGGTCAAAAAAATATAATACAATTTTTTTAGAAAAATTGTCTAAATTTTGATTCAGAGGTCCAAATTGAATGATTTTGGTACTATTTGATTCGTCTTGATTAGAAAAGTTAAAAATAGTACCAATTTCATTTCATTTGAATCACTGGATTAGAAGTTATTGGCCAAATACTATTGGTTATATCTTTTTTTATAAAATTACTATATACAGTCGGACCTCTATAAATGCAATCTCCATAAATGCAATACCTCCCTAAATATACATTTTTTTCTATTCCGTAAGATGTTATTAGTGCTAAATGCACATTCTTTTGAATAACATTTTATATTACACTAACCTCCCTAAATGCATATAGCCAATCAAATTTTAGTAATTAAGATAGGTTATATAGTTTTGGTAAAAGTTATACCAACTTTATAATTAAATTTTTAAAGCTACAATTTAATTGGCTCACTCTAAATGCAAACCTCCTAAATGCACGTTGTAGGCTTGTCCCTACGAGTTGCATTTATGAAGGGTTGACTGTAACCAATAGTTTTTTGTAAATATTTTGCGATCCAGTAATCCAAATAACATGATTTTGGTATCATTGGATTCATCTCACTAAGGTGAATCGAATGGTACCTAAATCATCCAAATTGGATCACTGTGTTACAAGATATTCAAGTTTTTGTAAAATTTTATATATAAACATGCGAATTTTGAAAACTTTTTTTATATAGTTTAGAAAGGGTCAAGCACTACTATGTAGAGGTACATAACGTTATTTATGGATGCCCTCTAACATGAGAAAAATCAAAAGCATGAACCTGAGTTGTTATCAAATGCATAATTATGTGTCTCTTTAGTAAGTAAAATACCCCAATTTATCTAGACATTTTCTAAATATAGGTAGGTACAAATATTTATTTTAGTGGCAGGTTTAATTAGGATTCTTTTTTAATTTTCATGGAGACGCTCAATGATATACTTAATCAGAATGTAGGTATTATTCAAGAAATTCATCGATTATTAATTGTCCATTGAATTTGATTTTAATAAAAAAAAAAGAGCACAATCATTATGGTTCCTAAATTAGAGCAGACAAAAAAATGATCTTACCTACTCGAGCCAGTGTGATAAGCAAAAAAAATGAAACTAAAATGCTGAAAGTGAAAAGCTCTTTGGATTTAAGCATTGAAACTAGAGATGGCTTCATGTGTATACATAATTCTGATTTAATGCGCATTAATGCGCATGTTTTCAAATCATGCATATTTTATCTGATTAAATGTTTTTTTCTTTTTTTTTTAATGCGCATTAATGCACATGTTTTCAAATTATATGCATTTTATCTAATTAAATATTTTTTCTTTTTTTTTTAATGCACATTAATGTATATGTTTTCGAATTATGTGCATTTTATTTAATTAAATGTTTTTTAATTATGTATATATTATTGTGCATGATTTCGAATCATGCACATTTTATCCAATTAAATGTTTTTTAATCATATGTGTATGATTCTGAATCATGTACATTTTTCCTATCTCTAGTCAAACATTGCTGTATTACGGAAGGACCCCGGACATCTAGTATAGAGGTTTTTTTTAGCAAAAACCCCTTAAATTTGAGAAGCAAAAACGGTTTTTGCCAATTATCTTAGGATCTTGTAGACCAATTTGAACAAACTTTTTTTTACAATGAAGCTCTCAGTGAGGCGCATCTAATAAAAAAAGTTTATTCAATTCTGATCACTAGATCAAAAGTTATTTAAACAATTATATTTTGTCATTTTCAGCAAATTGAGCCAAAATTGGCCAAAATCCAGTTATAATCTATATGAGAAATGTCCAGGGTCCTATTACGGATTTGTCTGATAGTCAACTTCTAAAATTGGTTTAATTGTATAAAAATTAATTGATCCTTGGATGTCATCTAAGTATTTTATTAATATGAACTGGTTATGCCTTGATTTTTATAATTTATTAACGTCTTTTAAATTTGAAATATTATCAGGTTATAGCCTGATTTTGACTAATTCATTTTCTTGTTACAGGGCTTTATGCTTTTTTACTCTTTTATTTAAGTAACCCATATCAATTATTAAATTTTATTAAAAACAGTAATTTACCATATAATTTTCATAAAATGATTTAAGCAAATTTGGGCTTGTTTGCAAAAGGGTCTGAATGATATGTGTGAGCTATTGCAATATTATTTAATTCTATACTTTTGTATATGTCTGGAGCTTATATTCAATTATATATATAGTAATAATAAACAAGTTAAACAATTTGTGCTAAAAAACAGATCTCGCATATTACTTTTACACAGGTTTTCTGGTTTATAAAATAAATATTAGTGCTTTCATCCTAAATCTATTATTTGAATTGGTAAAAAGAACTTAAATAACAGATTTAAGGATGTGCCCAAAACTAATTTTATGTATAAATTTAAATTGGATTTGATAGAATCTAAATTTTTTTTTTCCACTTAGGCAGTTTCGCCAGTATTTTATTAAGATACTAAGTATATTGCTACATAATACACTTGTTTACTCCTAATTTGCAAATCTAACATTACCCGGCTGCTGTAAAAAGTGCCCAAGTACAACCTACCGCACTAATTTGAAGACAAGCTAAAAACTAGAGGCTATGTTAAACTAGCCTAAGTGCCACACCATAATGGCTTCTTCTCTCCTTCATATTCCTTTAACTAACAAGGAATTTACTAAGGACAAAATAAGGAGAGAGGTAAACATAAAAAAAGATATCAAGCCAAGAAAACGAGAGATACAAAAAGAAAAACAAACAAAAAAGAAAAAAAAAGGAAGAGGAAAACAAAAAAGAAAAAAAACCACATGGTAAAGCATGAAGGCTAGTCTAACGAAAAAGAAACAAAAACCAATGGAAAAAAGAAAAAGGGAAAACACTATTATAACCCGTGGTAGGTTGAATAAAAATTATATAACAAATGCAACTATTGTATATCTTTACTTTAAAGCTACGCCTTAATTGATATCTTCTTCCGACTATACGACCAACCTCGAATATCCCTATACCATATTGATTGAGCACGTCGTATAAAGTAGCACCGAAGCCGTATTCGTAAACAAACACATCATGTGGTTGCATTCTACTGGGTCCGTCCGAATTTGGAAAAGTAAACAGCCGATCTTTTGGAGGGGGTAAACCAAATCCCCACTTTTTATCAAAAATTTTGGAAGAAAGGCAGGAAGGCGAAAAAGATGATACAAAGGAATCACTTGTAAGAAATTTACAGGAGAGTGTTGTTAGAAATCTCATTTTTTTGCTGTTCCCCGTTATATAGTCACAGGTTACTTCGTCGACGGAGCGGAAATGATAACTCCTCCAAAATTTTTCGTACAAGGGCGCCACCTCCTGCCAGTTATCTTGTACCAAAATGCTTTTGGCTTGCATGCCGAATATATCAAAGGAGTCCCTAGATAGCAGCAATAGTTAACCTTTGTAGAAACCGTAGGTCCTGTGTACTTCTACCCACGCTCCAACAAAAAACTTTTTGTTTTCTTCCGTCAGAAATTTGGTCCAAGTAATCGTTGAAAAGAGTTGATGTGATAGAATCTAAATAGCTTGTCACTAATAAATATATTGTATATATAATTTCTTTATAATCACAAATTATATTTTTATTATATTTTTATTATTATTGTAACTATAGATGCTAGTGAAATTAAATCAAAGTGGTGAAATGATTTTACCATTTCACCAATCACCAATTGGCAATGGTGTAATTGGTGTAGCTGGTGAATTGGTGTAATTGGTGTAATTGGTGAATTGGTAAATTGGTGACAGTGAATTGGTGACGGTGAATTGGTGAATTGGTGAAATGATGAGCAGAATGGTGAAATGGTAAATTTCTAGTCTGGAATTATTTCAGTCTGAAATTCGGACTGTATTTGCTTTTCAAAAGTTAGATTTTTGTTCAAATTTTTACATTTTATGTTTTTACAAGTACACTTAGAGATCAAAACTTTAACTGTTTAAGTTCAAATTTAGATGCAAAATGCAAAATATAAAAATAAATTTTGTAAAGTAACAGAAGCAAGTAACTTTACCTTAATTTTATTCTAACCAACCAAATTCATTGATCTCATTGAAATAAATAAAAGGAAAGGTGCTTTTTTTAAAAGACAATCAATTCATCAATTCACTATTTCAAAATTCACTAATTCACTATTTCACCAATTCACCAATTCACCATTTTCACCAATTCACCATTTTCACCAATTCACCATTTTCACCAATTCACCAATTCACCAATTTCACCAATTTCACCATTTCACCATTTTACCAATTTTACCATTTCACTAAAATTTTATTTTGGTGTAATTTTGGTGAAACTATTTCACCATTTCACCTGGTGAAATGGTTTAATTTCACTAGCATCTATAATTGTAACTATATAGAAACCCTCTATAATAGTCACATCTCTATATAATCACCACTTTTCATATCCCGAAAATGTGATTATATAGAGGTTTGACTGTATAGTGCAAAAAGCCTATACTCAATGGTTATCAATTTTTTAAACAGCTATAACTTTTTATCTAAGTGGTTTTAAAAAATTTTGACCAGTAACTTTGTAAAGATATATTAGCTCTACATGTGTGCCAAATATTTTTTCAAAATCTTATTACTGTAGAGTTGATGCAATTTGAAAATTAAAATTTTATATGTAAATTTATAAAATCATATATATTTTCAAAATGTATCAACTCTTTATAGTGATAAAATTTTGAAAAGATATTTGGCACACATGTAGAGCTGATATAGCTCTACAAAGTTACCGGTCAGATTTTTTTATAACCACTTGGATAAAAAGTTGTAGCTGTTTAAAATTGAAAATTTCCATGTAACAGTTGAGTTTGCACCATAGTTATTCAATTTATTTAACAACGTTATAAGTTTGGATTTTTGTTTTTCCTATTTGATAATATGTTGTATTTTACAAATAGTAATACAAAATCTCTATAAGTAATACCTTGAGTAACTCGAGTAATAGTAAAACCGTTATATTAAGATTTTTTTTAAGTAGGTTTCGGCCAAAACCCTGGCCATAGATCATCAAAACACTTGCCACGTATACTTTTTTATGGCAAGATCTACTCGAGAAAAAGTCCTCATGTTTTCGAAATAATTGTACTGGTAAATAGTATTCGTATTCGTATTCGTATTCATATAATATTAACAGTTACTAGTAATAGTACTTACGTATTTTTTTTTTTACAAAACATCATTAAGATACATTAGACCATTGAAAAATTTTACCTTTTGAGTACTTCGACCTATGTTTATTAACCACTATTCGTGATTTTTTATATTTTTTTATTTTTTGCTGCCAGATTGTTTACTGGCCAGATGAATCGATAATCATGAAAATTAAAGACCGCAACGAAAGAATTTGTCGATCCTTTCTAAATAAATCCTGTTTTTTTTTTTATTTTAACAACGTTATAAGTTTGGATCCTTGATCTGTATTTTGTGTATTTTACAAATAGTTACAAATAGTAATACAAAATCTCTTCTTGAGTAATTCGAGTAATAGTAAAACCGTTACATCGAATTTTTTTAGTAAGTTTTGGCCAAGACCCTGACCATAGATCATCAAAACACTTGCCACGTATACTCTTTTTTAGCAAGATCTACTCGAGAAAATGTTCTTGCGTTTTTGAAATAATTGTACTGTTAAAAAAATGTTCTCGCGTTTTTGAAATAATTGTACTGGTAAACGTACTGGTAAACTGGTAGGTCTATTGTCGTATTCGATATTCATATTCATAATAGTAACAGTAATAGTACTTACGTACATTTTTACTTTTACAAAATTTCATTAAAGCTACATCCGATTTATCTTTTTTAAGCCATTTAGTAAATTTGAGTAAACCGTTGAAGAAATTTATCTTTATGAGTACTTTGTCCTATGTTTATTGATCAAATATTCGTGATTTTTTTCATTTTTTATTTTTTGCTGACGGATTTTTTACTGGGCAGATGAATTGATAATCACGAACATTAGAGACCACAATGAAAGAATTTGCCGATCCATTCTAAATAAATTTTCTATTTTTTATCTGTGATTAAATAACCCAAAAAAATAACCAAAGGTTGCATTTGACCTTGGGCAACCAAATATGTACATGGGTTAATAGGATGGTAAACGGACTAACTATGTCAGGTATATTAGTAATTTTAATGTGATCAATGAAAATTAAAATAAAAAATATCATTTACTTCGTTTACTTGTAAAGAAAAGTACAAAATTCTAAAAGATTCCTCTAAGTCTTCTAAATATTGTGCTTTTTTTTCTAATTTCTTATGAGTGAAATCTCTTCACAAAAACTATCTCTAGAAAGTTACACTCGATTTTTCGCAAAAGCTCTTGTAAATTTTTTATTTGTACTTATTGTACGAATTTTTTTTTAATAAATTTGTATATTCTATTAGTTGAACTCGAACATAATTTTGTTTTTTACTGGGCAGATGAATTGATAATTACGAACCACAACGAAAGAATTTGTCAATCCTTTCTAAATAAATTCTTTATTTTTTTACACATTAATCTGTGATTACTCGCGCAAGTTAATGAATTTATTTATTTTTTGAAGCGCTATTTTTAAATTTTCCAATACCGTAATAAAATATAAGTCAACGATCTACGTCTTTCTTAGATTTTCTTTGCATCTTATGCAGCTCTTTATGGCTAATAGTGGCTAATAATAATAAATTGAAAATTATAAAACCATTCTGAGTACTAATGTACTGATTAATCAGATCGTATAAAAATATCAATCAACGATAAAAAGGTACCAAAACCAGATCTTGTCTAAATTTTCTCTAAGTACTGATTAATCGGGTCGTGTAAAAATCAATCAACGCTAAAAAGGTACCAAAACCAGATCCTACCTAAATTTTCTCCAGTACCGAAGATGAAATACCAAATCCGGATCTTGCGTACAACTTTCTCTAGTACCAAGAGATAATTACCAAATCCGGACACCAATCTGGTTCTTGTACACGACTTTTTCCAGTACCGGAGAACTATCAAAACCTGTTCTGTAACTAATCTGTATTATCGCTCGATTTCTTATTAAAAATAGTACCCTTATCTCGAAATAATCCACATGGATCTATTCAAAGTAATCATATTACATACCTGTTTGTTCAAGACTCACGAAGATAGCCACTTATCATTCTCTCAAAAAGATTAATCAGCAACAACCTCAAAGTCATAACGTACTACTAAACAGGTATTGCTATTAACCGTGAAAGATAAGTAACATCTTTCTGAATCTAAAATACTAGTAAACAGGGGTTTCTATTGCCCTTAGTGGTTGTCAACAAATAATTCGATTCCTTCAATAGTTCTACAACTCGTGTAGGAATTAAAAAAAAAAATTCTTTCAATAATCGTGTCGTAAATAAAAAAAATCTATTACCGCCTATAAAAAAAAAAGTAATTTAAAATATATATATATATATTTATAAGTACTCTTATTTTTAGCTAGAAAAAAAAAATAAAATAAAAAAATTATAATGCCCGCAAAATTATCTGCAATCTGCTTCGTTCACTCTCACGTCGACCGGTTAACACAAGAATTTACCGTTAGAGAGGTCACTGGCATAGTAAAATTAAGTGATGACGACCCTAATAAAATTATCTACTTAAACATAAAAGTTTTTATACCGGTAAACGAAACTGTTAACCACCATATTGAGCCCTTCGACACTGGAGACGTAATATACCTAAAAGGCAAATTTGTCAGACGCGATAATTTCTATACAGTATAATACATTTCTTCTTTTCTTTTATTTTTTATTTTTTTTTTTAACCCTTGACTACTTCTTTCAAGGTCACCGCGACCTCTATTAGAGTAATAGATTTCAATTTCGAAACCATGCCCCTTTAGGTATAAACTCAATCATCGTTGGTACAACTACCCAGACCGCCAAAAACGTTGGAGACGATTTAGCCCTAGACTTTTATGCAGAAGAAAGGATTGGGGAGAAAGAGCCATCGAGTTTTTGGGTCGAAGCAAGACATAAAGCTAATAATAGAAACCTCTTCAACAGAACAAACGCCATCAATCAAACCTCCAGATCAACCACTACACTTCTTATAGGTACAATTACCTACCAACGTGACAACGAAACTACCTCCGGAAAACACGTTATAATTCTGGAGGATATTTCTATAATTAACTTAACCCGTAACAACTCTGACGCTCTATCTGCTACCCCCCATAGTTGTCCCAATCTAATATTCCCGATACCAACAAGGAAGATCTAATCGCACACCTCGAGGCGCTACCCCGAGAACCCCAAGAAGTAAACGTTCCACCCTTTCTAGTATGAATTCAACTTCGACCTCGACTTTATCGTCGGCCTTGGAAACAAACCCCATTCCGAATATGTCGGATCAACAATCTTCTAATGAAACTTCCCAAGTTAATCGAGAGAATTAATAAAAAAACAATTTTTTTTTATTAAATCTTATATAACATATAATATATATATTATATAGTATCAAATACTTTTTTTACATAAATAAAAATATCAAATAATTATCGCTAATACGTACCAGTATAAGAATTTCTACCACAAAATTATTATATACCATATGACATATGTTATATTTCTTACATGCTTACTAAGTCGCAACTCAAGTTTGCTTTAATCGTATTAATATATGTACAGAATATCATATTCTTTCGCCACATTCCATATGTAACCGTTAATTATTACTCAGCCTTCACCGTTTCCAAATGCAGTTCCTCAACCCCGCACTTATTCTATTTCCAAAATAGACCTGCTATATACAGCTCTGCTTAAAGATATATGCCCTACTTATTAATTTAAAATAACAACCAAAACTATTAAGAAAATATGCAATCTATGCGATATGAATCACGTTCCCTCACCGCATCCCGTATATATAGTGGTGTGATCCGTTGTTAGCTAGATAAAATCAAAAAAAAATCTGGTTATATTAATTTGTTTGGAAAGCTAAAAGCAGTTAAACTACTCAAAAAAACTATAGTTATTTGTAGTTAACTACCAAACTATAGTTAATTGTAGTTAACTACCAAACCATAGTTAATTGTAGTTAATTATTCAAGCTATGGTTAATTGTAGCTAACTATCGAACCACGAATAATTATAGTTTGAATAGTTAACTATCGAACCATAAATAATTATAGTTTGAATAGTTAACTATCGAACCACAAATAATTATAGTTTGAATAGTTAACTACAATTAGCTACAGTTTGAATAGTTAATTGTAGTTAACTATTCAAACTATAGTTAATTGTAGTTACCGTAACTACTCAAACTACAAATAATTATACCGGTAGTTAACTGTGAAAACTATACTATAGTTAACTATTAAAGCTATACGGGATTATAGTTAACTATGAATAGTTAACTATAATCCGTATAGCTTCAATAGTTAGTATGAGGATTAATTAAATTTAATTTTGTTTTTTACTTTTCATTACGTTATCCAAAAATCCTTAAATATATTTCATGTTCCCCTGATCCTCTTCTAGCCTATTTCTCTTTTCCCATCAAAATTTAACCTAATCTATTTTTATTAATACACTTAGCTTTTAGAGGGCAATAATGGTGAAAAATAAGAGGTTGCAGGATTGAAGAAAGAAATTGATAAAGCATGATTTGATCTTTTTTCGGCACAAAAAAAAAAAAAATGAAAAATATGTGTCACCGGTACGGATCTGTTATACTACCTAATCCGGATCACATCACTGCGTATTGTTTGTATTGTTTGTATATAGCATTATTATTTAACTTCAATAATCCGCAATTGTCTATTTCCAAATAAGGCTTATTATACACGATCTGCTTAAAGATCTAAGCCGTATTTACTATAAATAACAACAAAATTTTCATTGAAACTTGAGATATACACAAATACAAATGCGACGCGATTACTATTTAAACTTGAATTAAAATATTTGCGAAAAAACTATATTTAAAAACCCAAGCCCTATCTAAATAGATCGATCTCATGTACACAAAGCCAACCGTAATAATATACGAAATAATAAAATTATACAATTGCTACCGAAAAAGTGTCATATATATTAGAAGACTAACAAAACTTATTTTCGTCAAAAAAATATTTAAACCATGATTTAATTCTAATAAATTTTAAAATCCCAATGCTTTAAGAGTAACTTATTCGAATTTACATATTATTACGTTCTCGCAATTTTAAATATTATTTATTAATTATTATTCTTTCTCATCTAAAATTTACCTGTTTAGTTAATATTACATTTACATCTCATCTTTAATTCATCTCAATTTATCTCAAATTATTTCAAATTTATTTTAAATATCAGTTTACTAACTTTCACAATACGGAATTAATACATGCCTTTCAAGTCTCAACTTCTTGCCATATTAATATTGCAAATACTATAATATTTGCTTTTATAGACAAATTATTTTTATTTACCTGTTGAGACTACCTATATTATATATTATTATAATAAATTTAATCAACTCTTCTAAAATCTACATATATTAGGCATCTAGATAGCACCCAGCCAATATTTAGATATAAGAAAACAGAAAAAAATGAACCATCAACTCCATAACATATACGAATTTGATACTGAATACGAAACCTTATTAGATCTATCCTCCCAACATGCACCAAATCCAGATGATTCTACTGATTCTAATAACTCTACATCACCGAATAATAACATCTCTCAAGTTTGTACATATTGGAGACCTTCACCAAAACTCAAAAACTTGTATAAAAAATTTCAAGACAACATCTTAGCTCAATGGCCCCGAATTGCTTGTGTGTTTTGTGGATGTCTTTTATATCCTGAAAAAGCATCTTGGATTATTCATGACCCATCAGTTACTTATCCTCTTCAGCAATATATACCTGGTGTTTTATTATCATTTCATCCTAATATTAACCAAGTTACTGAGCCTAGAGTACCCACTTGTAAATCTTGCAAAAACTCTACAACAAGATTTTTATTTCCTTACTTATCCCCTATGCCAGAAGAAATTACCTCTGTTCCCTTACACAAAAGAAAACATTTATCACCAGTTTATCTTCACTGTTCTTTAGGAAAAACACCTAATAGTAATGCTTATGCAGAATATAGAAGTCTAACAGGAACTATGGGTTATTCTCGTAATATTAGAGCTCAAACATTATATTCTGGAACTTTAGGTGCTTTTTTAGAACCAGATACTGCTAATAGTAACAACTCAAATAATAATCCAATCTATGACCAAACTTTACAACATGCTGCTAATTGGTTGGCTGAAAATAATCCATATCTTCAACCATTCTCTAATCTTTTACTACATTATAACCAAAATAGTCCTTTTCCAAGAGCACAACATATTCAAACTAATGTTGAAGCACCTCCTGTTAACTCACTTGAAGTAGTACTTCCTAATTACGATTTTCCTGACGAAGTTCATAATGAAGATTTTCACTATACTAGATTAATGGCAGGCTTTGTTCAAGAAAGTAATAACTTAAATTTACCAATTTCTGTTTATGATCCTAATTTAGAACCCCTACTTTTTCCTGATTTATTTACAGATGGAAAAGGTCACTTTCATGATATCATAAATAGACCTGTAACAGAAGATGAAATTCGTATTGAAACTTATGGCAAATATATTAAATTACGTTTAGTAAATATTGATCCAAGATGGAGACTTCATACTTACTGGCCTTTCTGGTCATATCTTCAACTTGAAAAATTAAGACATCACCAAAATACACAACGAATAATCAGAAGCACTTCAAATACTATAAACAACCGCCTTCCAACTGGAAGAGATTTACTTCAGCCTAGTACTTATACTTCACATAATATTATTAATAAAAATATAACAATTCCTATACCATCATTTATACGTACAGGAGATACTTATTTTCACCAAAAACAACTCCATCTAAATGCAATGATACGAAAGCTTGGTTTACCTACTCTATTTATAACTTTAAGCATGGCTGAAAGCCGATGGACTCATCTTCATACTATACTCTCTAGTAGTGATAATAATGATACTTTACCAACAAACAGACCATTCCATTGTGCAAACTATTTTGTCCACAGATTTCAATCGCTAAAAAACCATCTCTACAAAAAACCAGATCTTACAGGTTTTGGTGACATTACTGATTTTTTTGATAGAATTGAGTTTCAAAATCGTGGTGCAGCTCATACTCATAGCTGTTACTGGACATCTAACTCTATACAAACTATGATCCAAAATAATATAATAAAATCAACAATGCCTGATCCACAAAATGAACCTGAACTCTATACTGCAGTTATAGCCAACCAAATACATACTTGTAATGAAAAATGTAGAGTATCAGCCTCCCAATCACAAACCTGTAAAAAAGGATTTCCACGCCCCTATAGTGAATCAACTCATTATGAGGAAGGAAATTGCCGTTATGTATATAAATGTCTAACTGAAGCTGATTCATGGGTTGTTCCATATCATGCTCTAACTATTTTACTCTGGAATGCTCATATGAATGCACAATACATTACAGATAAAGGATTTGCACGATATATGGCAAAATATATTGCAAAAGCTGAACCATCTCATATCTTTAATGTTTGTGAAAATAATTCTTTAAGAGAGCACATCATTGCACGAAGGCTTGGATCAATGGAACTCATGTTTTTGCTATTAGGACATCAAATATGTAACTCTTCAGCTACAGTAAAATTTCTCACTACTGAACCTCCTTTAACCAGAGCACACTCTGTACTTCCAGCCTATATGATTGATGAAAGTGATGAAAACCCATACTATGATGACTCTATTATGAAATATATGCACCGTCCTCTTATTCTGAGTTTGAAAATCTCACTTACCCTCAATATTTTGAACAATACTCTATTACTCCTTCTCGACCTACAACACCACATTCTATCTATCGTGACCAATTACAAAACTATGTTGTAAAACGTACAAAAGAAATTATAATTAGATATCGGTATCTTACAATTGAAGATGGTGAACTTTACTTTTATCAACAGTTACTTTTAAATTATCCTGCAAGAAGTGAAGCTGACTATAAAACCACACCAGACCAAACATACTGTGGCAAATTTTTGTCTTTATTTCCAGATTTTCTAAATAATTTGCAAAACCAAACTGCAGCCACACACCATTCACAACTAACTCGTCTAAACAACCAATTTTGTGAAATGTTAGACAGATTATTACACTCATTAAACAACCAATTACCAGTAGATCTTAATAGTATCATTCAATCACAATTAAAGGCTTTAAAAATTCTTCCTCATATATTTCCAATAACTGCTACACTTGAATTACCAGCAGATCAATACAATGCTATATCAATTATTTCAATGTATATAGGTAGAACTAGTAACTCTAAATGGCCTTATTATTTCATAACAGGATCCGCAGGAACTGGAAAATCTTATATTATATATATAATAATAAAAATGCTTGAACAAAGAAATTCTAATTATCTATTACTTGCACCAACTGGAGAAGCAGCCCAGAATATAGGAGGAAAAACAATACATTCAGAATTACAAATAACATCTACCCAAACAGGATTCACTTCAAAAGCTTTTGCTGACAAAGATTTTAAAGCCTATCTACAAAAAATTGATACTCTAATTATTGAAGAAATATCAATGGTCTCTGCAGAATTACTAGATTTCATATCAAATCTATTTGCAAGACTGCACAACAATGCTACTGCCTTTGGTGGAATTAATGTAATAGTTGTTGGTGATCTTTTTCAACTTCCTCCTGTTTCTGGTCAACCTGTATTTCGATCAGCTACTTGGTCACTATTCTATTCACTATTTCTAAAAACTCCTCAACGTCAAAATAGTGATATTCAATTTTTTAAACTTCTTGAATAAGTACGAACTGGTAGAATTTCTACAGAAAGTTGGAACATGTTACATCACCGCCACTTGCAATTTATAACACGTCCTGCAGTAGATATACTTCTTCATACAACCCATATTGTAGGCTTTAAAGAAAATGCACAGCGAATAAATCGAATGATTTGCAACTTACTTCCCATTCCTTCTAATAAATTCTTATTATCACAAGCAATTGATAGTGTAGATTCTGCAATCTGGAATACAATGCATACTAACCGAATGTTTAAACAAAAAACAAACCTACCTTCTTCAGTTTGCATACAACCAGGTGCTTGTGTAATGTACCTAAACAATTCATTAATTCAACATAGCATATGTAATGGTATGTAAATCTTGAAAATCAGTCTGTTCGAATAGCATTCTCCACAAGAGGTTCTATAGTAGATATTGATATTTACAAGCATACATATTACTTTCAAATATATGGAAATAATTGTTACCGTACTCAATTTCCTATACAAAACTGCTTTGCTCTTACAGTTCACAAAACTCAAGGCTTAACCTTACCAAAAGTGTCTCTTGCCTTAGATGAAAACATTTTTTCTCCTGGTCAAGCTTATGTTGCTCTTAGCAGATGTCCTACATGGAACAATGTTGAAATATCTCATCTTAATGAATCTGCATTTTTTGTTAATGAAGATGTAATATTAGAGTACCAAAGATTAGAAAATATAGCTAGAACAAACCCCACTCCACTTCCATAATATTAAATAATAGAAATTATTTAACTATACAATTCTAATCTTATCAATTTAATACATTAAATCTATTCTGCTTAACATAAAACTTGAGATTAACAAACCAAGTAAACACAGCTTACAAACGTTATTACTTTAATTATCTTATACACTTATACAAATTTACCTGTAATAAAATAAAATAAATATTATTTTCACTAGTCATTAAATTTATTTTATAGTATGCTTAATCTGAAATGTTTATATAATAACAAAAATTTTAAAATTTTCTAGTATAACAAAATTTAAAACAAAATAATTATATGTTATTACATCAATAAACCAATCAAGTTTCATTAATCCTGTAATATATTTAAAAATTGATAACAAACTATTATATAAGCATGAGACATAAAAAAAATAATAGCTAGTTTTTTTTAAAAAAAAAAAGGAGGGCGCATTGTAGGTCTGCTGTATCAAAAAAGTAACTTTTGCACAACCGGTAGACTTACTCGTATAGAAAACGCAGAAATTATATCAAAGGTTTAAATTTATCGAATCACTTAGGTTATACGTATGATTTTCACACCTTTGCACGATGAATTTATCGAAAGTGTTTCGGCACACTAAAATACCTTCAGTAGGAAGCCTCGTATCATCCTTATCCAATGGGATACGCGTCGCTACAGAAAATACACCGGGCCACTTTTCGGCAGTAGGTGTATATGTTGACGCTGGTTCAAGGTATGAAACACCTCAGACCACCGGAGTAAGCCACATTTTAGATCGAATGGCATTTAAGGTATATAATGTCGCGTATGATCAATCCTTTGCGTTTATCAATCAATACTTTAGATATTGACTTTCTTCGCTACATTATCAGGGTACAACGACTCACACAAGTGAACAAACACAGGCTATTTTAGAGTCGTTAGGTGGTAATGTTATGTGTGCCAGCAGTCGTGAAGCTATTATGTACCAATCAGCCATATTTAGTCAGGATTTGCCAAAGATTATAGCACTTTTTGCTGACGTGATTCGCAATCCTCTTATCGACCCAGCAGAAGTTGCAGAACAACGACAAACAGCACTTTATGAAATTCAAGAAATTTGGCAAAAGCCTGAAATGATTATGCCAGAATTACTCCATACGGTCGCCTATAAGAATAATACTCTAGGAAATCCAATGCTGTGTCCGGAAGAAAGATTAAATACAATTACTCCTGAGCTTATAAGAGATTATATGTTAACATGGTATCGTCCTGAGCGAATAGTTGTGGCAGCTGTCGGAGCAAAGCATGAAGATGTTGTGGAACTAGTTAACAAACATTTTGGTGACATACCAAGATCACCAGATTTCAATTCTCATTTTTCATTGCCACACTCCATCACATCATCAAATTATAAACAATCAAAAACGTCACTTTACAAAACAATAACCACAGCGGCATCATCAATTCTTCACCCAAAATCGCCAGCAACGTCTACCATTGCGACACAAAAGGCACATTATACAGGTGGTACGCTCTTGCTCGACAAATCACAGCCCCATACTCATCTTTATATATCATTCGAAGGACTTTCAATTCATGACCCTGATATATATGCACTTGCTACACTCCAAATGCTACTTGGTGGAGGAGGGTCGTTTTCAGCCGGTGGACCAGGAAAAGGGATGTATACACGCTTGTTTACTAACGTTCTCAATCAATATTCATGGGTGGAATCTTGTATGTGTTTCAATCATTGTTATACCGATTCGGGACTTTTTGGTATTATGGCATCATGTCGTCCTGAATACAATCGCGCGTTGGTAGATGTAATTGCCAAGCAATTCGAATCCGTGACAAGTTATGGACGTGGGGGGGTAACTCAATTGGAACTCGTGCGAGCAAAGAATCAATTAAAAAGTAGTTTACTAATGAATTTGGAATCCAGGATGGTTCAACTGGAGGATCTGGGCAGACAGGTTAGTAATTTTTTTTCATCATTTGACCGATAATATTGAGCCAAAGGTCATGCTTTGGAATAATATGCTGATATTTTTATAGGTTCAGGTTCATGATTTTAAAATCCCAGTGGAAGTAATGTGTAAAAAGATCGATGATGTTACATTGGAAAATCTTGTGAGTGTTGCAAGAAAAATTATCGGAGGGCATGTAGTCAACGAAGGGAAGGGTACTGGACAAGTGACGGTAGTTGCGCAAGGAAATTTGAATGGATTACCAGATGTAGCTAAAATTTGTGAACGATATGGTTTAGGTAAACATAGCGGTTCGAAATGGCTGCGATAGTAAATATGGAATATTTAAAGGTAGAGTACACGTAGATCATTTCGCAAATTTTTGTATAAAAAATAAAAATATATTATTAATAAAATTTATAAAGATGTGATTAAAAGTTTATTTAAAATTTTAAATATAGATTAAAATAGATTATTTATTGTGGCAAATTTCAGATCCTATATTAGTATATGCTATAAAGTTTTTTGTAGTGAATATTGAATTTATAGTAACAATTTGATTAATTCCAATATTTAATTTTAAACTCTAGTAGTCACCCCATAGACAAATTCAATATAATTACTTTTGTAAACCTACCAACCTTTTTTATTATTATAATTTTCATTTTTATATAAGACATTTGCATTATAGTCACTATTCCAATTTTTTATTTATCATCTATATATTGCAGATCAATAAAATCAGGTGTAACGTAAAACAGCATGTTGGAAATGTCCTTTTGATTGGCTAATGTAGTACAACTGTAACGTCGATCGTTACACGATTATTTATATTAGTTTTAGAGTACTTCCTATATGAAAATGAAGATGCAATTGCTTATATAACAAGTGGTAAGCATGTAATCTATGATTGAATAATTTTTAGAATATGGTTGTCTTTTACTTTACTAGCAGTTAGCAGATTTAATCCTACATAATTCCATTTCTAGAGGACTTTTACTAATGCTGTATTCCTGCTAGCTAATAACCTAATAATATATAGCTAAGTAGGCTTGTAAAATTTTTTGTTTTGTTTCAAAAGCATTATTTCAACAGCTAATATAGTTTTTGTAATCAAAATAACAAATAATTACAAAAAAAATTCAAATAATATTTAATAGCTTACATAAGGTGTATGAACTGTTAATTAGTGTTTCACCTAAAGATGAGTATATTCATATAGTAAAATTTGGGGCAAATTTAATATAAGTATCATAATACAGCAGGAATCTAACATCGCCCTATAGTAAAATTATTTTTTTTATTAAGTTAATCTCTCTTTAGCTTCTAATTAAAGTTGTAGAGCTGGGTTTTATGAATCTAATAGTAAAATTTTATTAAAATCAGCCCAGTTGATTCTAGAAATATCTTAATTTTTTTCTTTATAATCTTATAAAATTTCTTTACAAATTTGTAAAAAAATTTTATAAGATTTAAAGAGAAAAGTTAAGAATTACTGGGCTGATTTTAATGAAATTTTATAATTAGATTTATAAAACCCAGCTCTGCTAAAGAGAGGTTAACTTAATAAAAAAAATAATTTTACTATAAAGTGATATCAGATTTCTGCTATATTATGATACTTATATTAAATTTGCCACAAATTTTACTATATGAATACACTCATCTTTAGGTGAAACACTAATTAAGTATTAAAAACAATTGAATACAGTAGTAATTAAATTTTGTTAAAGAGTTAGAGAGTTTTTTTAATATTACTTTAGCATTTAATATATTTTGAAATTTGTAATTAAAATAATATAAAAAAAATCTGAATGATGCTTAAATGAAAGATAATAATTCAACAAGATGATAATTTTTATGAGTATAGTATAAGTATAAAAAAAGCAATTGAATAATAAAAATTTTGAAAGTTGGTCTTTTTTTTTAAAATATTTTAAACTATTACCGTAGGTTTCCAAAAATAAGCTACCTTCAAAAGAAGCTACCCCCAGATTTTCAGAAAAATTTTTAAAGAAATTGTTAACAGTTGCTACATATAAAACTTTTTTTTACTATGTAAACTTCAAAAGTTTGATTAAGTAAAGTTGTTCAGTGCAACGAAATACACCTACAGTAAAAATTTCATGGCATTTGGACAACTTTTTATTAGTACATTTTTCAATTTTTCGAAAAATTTAACAATCTGAAAATAAACTACACCTACAATTTTTTGTGTAACTTTTTGCCAAAAAGGGTAGCTTATTTTCGGACAAATACGGTCTTTGATATCTAATATAGGATTTCTCAAGCACCTAAATCAATTGATTGGAAATAAGAATATAAATATTATAGTTGGGTGCTAAAAAAATTAATCAAATAAATTGCCACCATATTGAAAAAGTCTGGAGGTATAGACTATCTTTTTTTTATAGAATTAATGCCGATTAGCCAATACTGCTTATTAATAGAATAAAAAAAAAGATTGTTTAAGCATTTTGCTTTATGTTATGGATTTTTGGTAAAATTATAATTGGCAAAAAATTTTATTGTATTGCTTTTTATATTTGAAATGCTTGTTAATAATAAAAATTTTAAAAAAACTCCAAGAAAAAAACTTGCCAACTGTTGTTATTTCACATTATATATTTATTATTTATTTTATTTTTTATTAAACTTTTTAATATAAAATTTATTAATATTTATAAATAAGGGTATTATTTTATAGAGACATGTCACCATGGCAACTCTGTGATCAACCAATCAAAGCTAATCACATAATTCACATAAAGACCAATACAAATCGGTCATCACATGAATCATACAATCAACTTTGATTGGTTATTATATATATTTGAAATTTATTATTTTTAAAAAAGAATTTTTGATTTTTTCGCATATTCGATACACCGCACCCTATAAGATCTGGTGTAATGTGAAATCAAAACAATAAATTAATTCGTTAGTTTAGTGTTAGAGTGAGAGTGAGGGATAAGGTTAGAGTGAGGGACAGAGTTAGGGTAGGGTGATTTAGCAAAAAGATGCTAACCCAAAAATTCGAGAGGAATTTTTTTTGTTAGTGCATGAGAGATGATTTCATAAGCAAAATTTCATGCTATAGCTGATTTTTGAAAAAAAATCGTAATCGCTTCAATTTCACATTACACTGATCCTGCATTCTAATTGGTTAATCAAGGGGTAGCAGTACTAGAGATAGGCAAAATACAAAATTTTCATTTTAGCATGCACATGCGCATGCATTTTTTGCATACATGCATGCATGTTTTGACCAAATTTATGATTTAATTTCTTAATGCTGGCCAGAATTAATTGCATGCATGCATGCAGTCATGCGCATGGTGCACATCTCTAAGCGGTACATCACTATGGCGGTAAATTATAAAACCCTTTAAAAAAAAAGATATTCAAAATTATTATTTTAAAAAAAAAAAAAAATCAAAATTTATTATTTTAAAAGGCAAAATATTAATGGTGACATGTCGCTATAGCAACCCTTATATGATCGGCCAATCACATTAAAGATTGATGACCATATAAATAAAATTTTTTTTTATTTATTCTTGATTTTGGTTTTTTTTATTTTTTAGAACTGTCACTAGAGTCGTTGCTGAAGCTGTATAAAGGTATTGGCTATTTCTGTAGATTTTCTAGTATGTTTTCATCATTTTTAGCAGGGGGTTTTTTTTTTAAATAAATATAGTACGAGAACATAGCATAATAGCTAGTTTTTTTTTTTATAAATATAGCAGTACTAACATTTTTTTCTTTAGAACAAACATAGTACAATTGTTGAAATAGAATAGATATATTACAGTAGTTAGTTTTTTTTTTTAATATAAGACTAATGTTCTTACGTTCTTTTCTTTAGAATGAACATTGTACGATTGTTGGAATAAGAAAATAAAAATGACGTATCATAGTAGTTAAATTGTTTTTTAATATAAATATAATAGTACTAACGTTCATGCATTTTTTCTTTAGAACAAACATAGTACAATTAACAAGAATAGATATCATGGTATTTAGAGTTAGGTTTTTTTTTATACTATAAGTACTAACATTTTTACGTTCTTTTCTTTAAGATGAACATAGTACAATTGTTGGAATAAGAAGAATAAGAACAGATATATCATGGTAGTTAGATTTTTTTATTTTATTATTGTTCAAAGTGAAGTAAAGAACCTTTAGTTTCTACATATTATGATACAAAAGTTACTTTCTTGATACATTACATATAAAATATCAAAAACAAAACTTTGTACTTTCTGTCTGTTTACTTAGGGGAGTAACAAAAATCAGGTGATTTTTTAGGGGGGGAGGGAGGTAAAAAAAGTTGAAATTATATATAAGAACCTGACTATTTATATATTGAGGAAGTGGGAGGGGGGGTAGGCCTCTAATAAAAAATAATCAGGTGATTAATGACACTGCCCTTACATGATTTTTAAATTATTTTAATTGGCCAATTTATAAAATTGATAATAACTTTTGATTCACTAGTCCATTTTAGATAATTTAACTATCAAAATGTTGTCTCGATAAGATGATTCTAACAAGTCCAAAATTGTTAAAATCCAATCACAGGATCACAAGATCATTTATCACTAAGTAAATTTCTTTACTATTGAATAACTTTTGATCCACAGACTGTTTTGAATGATTTAACCACCAAAATGTTCATCTTAGTAAGACGATTCTAACAAGCCCAAAATCGTTAAATTCCAATCACAGGATCCAAAGATCAATCAATTATTTAATCAAATTGATTTTTATATATAAAATTAATTTAATTAAATGATTAATAAATCTTTATCAATCTTTGGATTCTGTGATTGGAATTTAACGATTTTGGGCTTGTTAGAATCGTTTCACTGAGATGAACATTTTGGTAGTTAAATCATCCAAAACAGCCCAGTAGATCAAAAGTTATTCAATAGTAAAAAAATTTACTTAGTGATGAATGATTTTGTAATTCTGTAATTGAATTTTAATGATTTTGGGCTTGTTAGAATCGTCTCATCGAGATGAACATTTTGATAGTTAAAACATTTAAAACGAACTGGTAGATCAAAAGTTATTATTAATTCCATAAATTAGAACATATATAAAATTTATAGTACAAAAAATAAAATTAAGTTTTAAACAACAATGCTATGCTTTTATCTAGTAAATAGCAAACTTTTTTAATTATTATATTTATATAAATATTTAGCTCTGGACAAACAATGCTATGCATTTACCTAGTTATTATAAATATAACGGTATTAACATTCTTTTCTTTATAGTACAATTGTTAAAATAGAATAAACATATCACAGTAGTTAATTAGTTTTCTTTTTTTAATATAAGTACTAATGTTCTTATGTTCTTTTCTTTAGAATAAACATAGTATAATTGTTGGAATAAGAAAAATAAGAACAGACATATCACAGTAGCTTTTTTTTTTTATAAATATAACGGTACTAATATTCTTATATTCTTTTTTTTAGAACGAATATAGTATGATCCGATTAACAAAAACAGATATATCACGATAATTAGAATTTTTTTAATATAAATACTAATATTCTAATATCTTTTCTTTAGAATGAACATAGTACAATTGTTGGAATAAGAAGAATAAAAACGGACATATCACAGTAGTTAGATTTTTTTTATTTATATAAATATAACAGAACCCTGAATAATCTATATGAGGTTATATTTGAGCATTTGAGTATCATAGTAAAAATTTTTTTTGTTAGCACTTTTGGTTTGGTATATATAAGCTATATTTCACACATTAGATCAAACTTTTACTCACTTTTAACTTTTTTGAAATTCAACATTTAAAAAAAGAGTATTGCTAATTTTAACAGGCTATAAAATTCACAGCCCTGCATTTGCCAATCAAAATTGCAGAATTAGCATGATCTGCAAATTTTTTTGTATAACAAAAACAAAGTTTTTTTACGAAAAATCAAAAAATTACTTATAACACAAAATTTAGCTTATGAACACAGGTCAAAAACCAATATATCGAGTATCTATCAGGTACCATATTACTATAATTGAAAAATATATAAAATACTACATATCGGTGACCTATCATACATATATCGTATAGTTTGAATATATCGGGTACCCGATGTGTATATGTAATAAAAATAATTTTTAAATCTACATATATTATAATTCTAAATCATTGTTTACAATGCATGTATTCTATATATTCAAAAAAATTTATCCTTTACAATATAAAAAATTAATTTTGCTACTTAAGGGTAGGGTGAATGTAGATCATTTATCATATGATTTTAGTGGTACAATGAGATTTATATAGAAAATAAAAATGTGCTACAAATAAAACTTTTTACGGTTGTTATTAATTTAGCCAAAAATTTTATAATATATAGTACAAAATACTCTTTTTATAATAGTAAAATTTTAATAAATATAGTATTTGAAAAAATTATACTTCTATATGTCGTAAAGTTTTCCTAAGTCAGCTCAAATTTTCTTAGTTACACAAAAATGATCTATGTTGTTTACAATCGTGATTGGTCGATCACCTGATTTCATATGATCACAACATGATCACTATTAAAAATGATCTACGTTCACCCTACCCTTAAAATTTTTTTTAATTTGAAATATATCGAGTACCCGATAAATACAGTATTAACTAGCGATAGATAACAGATTGCATCTATAGCGCATATATGCAATGGTGGGAATAAAAGTTATTCTCATAGTAAGGCCGGAATTTTTATTCCCACCATATTGCATATATGCGCAGAAAACAATAAATAAATAAATAAATAAAGCAAACACGTTTTTTATTTACTTTTTTTTTTTAAACTTTTTTTTTTAACGATTTTTTTT
>QKWP01001480.1:0-52371 GCA_003550325.1 Gigaspora rosea
AATTAAATTGGATATGATTTGTTAACTTATTTTAGACTCTTTGTTTGTTTATTGACGCGTATGTTGTTTGATCAAAACAGATCAGCGTTACAGGGTCTCGAGGAATTCTCCCAATTTTCCAGAAAATTTTTCCAAAAACGAAAGTTTTCTTGCTAGCCCCTTATCAACTGTTTTTTGTCTGAAGTGCTACTACTAGACTACTGTTTATTTTAAGTGTTCTTTCCTTTTTATTATTTGTATTAGGCACCTTAACTAGTGTACTTTTTGTCCTTTTCTCTGTTTTCTTTTTCCGCTGTTTTTGGAAATATGGATCAGCAGAAAGAGTTGATATAAATTTTTAGTAATTTGCTAAAAACTAAATTATTACATCTATTTTTATAAATTAAAATAATATGAATTTACTTTTATTCTATGCACGTACAGTACTTAAATGTACACTACTTTTTTTAATATATATTTCTTTTTTTAAATTTATTTAATTAAAATTTATTTTGTTTTTTTTTTATTTTTAAATTTTTAAATTTTAAATTTTTTTTTTATTAAACTTTTATTACGTATTTATTTTACTTTTTATTAAATATTATTATCGTATTTACTTTTTTTATTAACTTTTTTATTTATTTTTTATCACATATTTTTTTTTATTTAGCTTAAATTTTTTATTTAGATTTTGTTTTTTTTTATTACGTTTTACTTTTTTTTTTATAATTTTAATTTTTTTTATAATTTTTATTATCATATTTACTTTTTTTTTATTTAAATTTTTTATTTATTATTAGTTAAATTTTTTATTTTATTAGAACTATGTCATTAATTACCTGATTATTTTTTATCAGAGGCCTACCCTTTTCCTTAATATATATATAGTCAGGTTTTTATATATAATTTCAACTTTTTTACCCCTCCCCCCTAAAAAATCACCTGATTTTTGTCACTCCCTTATTATTTAAATTTTTTATTTTATTATTTAAATTTTTATTTTATTATTTATTTTTTGTTTTTTTTTAAAAAAATTAAATTAATTTTAACTTTTATCAGTTTTTTTTTATTTTTTTTATTTTTTTTTTCTCTTAAGTGAGACTTACCAAATACAACCTCTCTGATTTTATTATACTACTTAAAAAAAATAGTACAAACTCATTAAACAAAAAATAATATAGTATAGGCATTCCAATTTAACTAAATTAAACCAAATGCAAATTGCCGCACGGCATCTCAGGAGACACCAATTAGTCCATTAGCCTTGCTTCACCATACAAGGCCATTCCCAGAGGATATATTTTTGGATGTAGAAGGAAGAAACTAAACTTCTAAGGGCAATATGAGAAAAGGGGTAGAAAGTAAAAAAAGAAAAAACAAAAAGAAAACGAAAAAACAAAGTATAGAAAGGAAAAAAAGAAAAAGAAAAAGCAAGGCCTCAGGTCAATTATGACCTGGAACCAGGACGAACTATTTTAAAAATTACATGATACTAAGAAAAGTAGTCTCTACTCTAACTAAACTAAATTTATCATATGTAGGCGAAAAATTATTACTAGAAAAAATGGCCTCTAACCTAAAAAAACTGTAGAGATAGGTGTATAGAAGAAACTACAGCTATAAGAACATTCTAGAATGAAATTTCATTACAAGGTTTCCTCAAACATGTGTCGCTTTTTGTTTATTCCAAAAGGCCAAAATCCACTCGTGACTTCATTTCAATATGGTAGCCATATTTCCAAATTGAAGGAGGTAAACATTGTCAATCTTTTGAAAGGGGTAAACCAAAATGCCCACTTTGTCAAAATTTTGAAAAAGATCAAAGGGACGAGAAAAGTTCCAAGAGGTCCAACTTGTTTCGTGGGTTTAAAACTATGTAAGTTATGTAGTCTACAGAAAAATATGCAGCTTTCATAAAGTTCAAAACCATTTGAGCTTGATGACAAAGACTTCCGGTTACTTAGTAACCAACTACTATTTGATAGTTTTTGCATTTTACTCTCTTTTTCAGTTGCTCCAAGTAGAACTCTTGTTCCCGAATACTCCAAAAAAAGTTTTGTAGTAAGAGGTTGCATATTATCTATAGATTCAGTTGTTATAAAAATGTTGGTCCAGATGATTGTTGGAAAGAGTTGTCCGCTTTACCAATTTTTTTTATTTTAATATTTATCAGTTTTTTTATTTTTAATAAATTTAACTTTTTCTTATTTTTAATAACTTATTTTTAATTTTTAATTTATTTATTTTATTTTTAATTTATTTATTTTATTTTTTTTTATCTTTTATTATTTTTATTATAATTTTTTATTTTTTATTTAATTGTTTTTTTAATTGTTTTTAATTTAATTTTTTTTTAATTTTTTAATTGTAAAATTTTTTTGATTATTATTTATTTTGTTTTTTAATCTTTTTTTAAAATTTTTAATGCATTTTTCTTTAAAGCCAGTAGTTATACAAGATCATGATCAGATCATTATAATCATCTTTTTTAAGTACTGTATTATAAGTTAAGTTTTTTTTTAAATTGATTTTTGGATTTTTTATTTTTTTTTATAAATAAATATATACAACACACCTTGCGATATGCTAATTCATCGCACGCAATATATAAACATAGTTTGTAGATTTGTATAATGTGATATACAAGCACATTTTAGTGTGCAATGCCTAATTAAGTTCTTTTTTTATTTACTGTATTATTATATTTTTTTTATTTATTATATTCTTTTTTATTTTTTGTACATATATATCCCTTTTTTTTAGAATGAAAAACAGTTGTAGATTACACAAATCTACATAAGTATGAAGATAAGTAATTTTCTATTTTTCCTTATTTTTTTTGTTACAACTTATACTAATACATTTTTTGATCTTTTATAGTATTTTTTTTGCACTTTTCTGATTCTTGTAATCATATGGCGTTCTTGGTGATTTGGGGCATTACTTGGTAATTTAATGTTGTTCTTGTGGTAAAGTGACAGCGTTTTTGCAATGAAGTGATAGTGTTTTTGCAGTAATTTGATGGTGTTCTTGTAGTGATTTGACAGCGTTGTTGTGGTGATTCGACAGTGTTCTTGTTTGATTTTAGGGCTTCTTGTGGTGACGTAACGCCGTTTTTGTAGTAATTTGATCTTGTGGTAAGTAAAGTGCTCTTGAGTGCTTGTATGTGTTCTTGTGGTCAATTACAGCACTCTTGCAGTGAATTGACAGTATTGTACGCATTCTTGTAGTGAAATAGTGGCATTCTTGTGGTAATTCGATGACGTTCTTGTAGTGATTATACCAGTGATGGCAAATGACAAGGTCATAAAAATTTTTATGAAAATGACTATAAATGATATGTCATTTTAAAATGACAATGTCATTTATTATAAAAAAATTTTATACAAAACCATGGCAAAAATGACAAGTCATAAAAAATATTTTTATAAATGACATTAAAATGACAAATACAATATTACTATTATCAAAAACATTACCAAAAAATAATTCAAATCAGCTGAATTCGATACTATCTATATCGGAGTTATTCAACATTTCAAAATTGGACTTTCCTTATAAATGTAATTTCGAATTATGATCGAATTAAGCTTAATCCTGGCCATTACTCAAACCATGCCCCTAGACGTTTTTTATAGTTTAGCATTCATTCCTGGTTTAGTGTGACTTAGTGTTTCAAATCATTAGTTGAAAAACCTACTAGTTGGCAACTTCAACTAATCGATTTAAAAAAGTTAAACAACTAATCAATTTATTATTAACTAGTTCGATTACAATTAATTGCTAGTTATCAACTAGTTATCAACTAGTTATCAACTAACTATAATTTATATTAATCAACTAAACGATATTACAGAAATCACAACCATGGTTTGGTAACTAATAATACTTCTCAGTTTGAGATGTATCTGGTGTGCATTTTTTTTATTTCAACTTTTGCCAGTTTTCAGTGTGTTTTATACCAACAGGTTATCCTCCAAAGCATAAAGGTATTATTCTTCGTATATAATATGAATTGCTCCAGGTACCAATCATAGAGTCAGTACTTTACAATTGTCATTTTTCAATTTTCACTTATTAAAAAATGATTTGGGCGATTCTTTGACATAATAGATTAATAATAATAAACGTAGTTCATATTTATTAATGATATAATAATTTAAGTAGTTCTTTTAGTGTCACGTGTTTCATTTTTTTCAATTATACTTAAATCATTCTTTTTGTTTTATATCTATATTTGAATCGACCTTTTTTTTTAAATCACTACTAGATATTAGACCTACCATTAAATCATAGGTTAGATTTAACCATTTTTTAATCAATTTTACAGTATATAATCTTATAGTAGAGCTTGGATCCATTATCTGTTTTCATATTCAATTTAACGGATATTCAACAGATTTTATTATTAACTTTAGTATACAAGTGATAACAAATCCAAGTTCTATATTGTGGTTATAATATTCTGCGAAATATAGGTGAACAATCTACGTCTTTTTCAAATTTCCATTACATAACAAACGAGATATAAAATAGTAAAACTATTAAAGGAGGGAGAGCATATACGTTTAACCGATTTAACTTAATAGTTACTAGGAGATAAGTTTCTGATTTATTTGAATAAAGGTTTTTTCAGCTCTACACTAGATTACTTCCTTTATTTTCCTTAAGTAAAATCGGAGGGAACTCCTCTTCATCTGTCTCTCTCTTTATTGAAGTCAAATTCATTCGTTTATATACATTTAAATTTAATATACGACACATTGATGCCACGTTAACATACTGTTTAACACTACGTGCTTTTCAACAATGGTACTACTAAGCTTAACACGTTGACGTGCGCTATCGAGAATGTTTATAATCTGTGCCCCTTAACACGCATACGTGCTAACACGTAAACGTGTTATGAAGATTTTACAAAAAGTTTACATGGATTGACTAACATTTAATAAATTATACAAAATAGAAATGTAAGTTTTAAATAAAGAAAAGATATATATACAAATTTGGGGGTAAACTAATCTGGAAATTCAGATCTCAAATGCAAATAGTATCGAATGAAGGTGACAGTCATCAAAATAATTGAATCAAGCAACTATTCTAATAGCACTTTATGATTAGTATTAAATAATCATTCTAACAGCTCTTGATGATTAGTGTTAAATCTTATATTACTAAAGTTCTACTGCTTAAAACAATCTGATTGGTCGAATTTGGATACTGTGATCAGGATCGTTATTAGGTGATATATGCATAATAATGTCATAGGATTAATTCCCATTGCAACTAATCTATATCTATCTTCTATATATTATTCAATTTTGGTACTTATGTAACCAATCGTAATGTAACCAAGTTCAGAAGTGATAACATATTGTATTCTTGCTCATTTCAACAAAGTTCATTTACCCTAGATAGACAAGAATTGCTAATTAAACTATTAATAAAAAATAACATGTATATAAATTGTAGGTAATATAAAAGATTTATATACTGTATTATAATACGCATATATAAAACTAGTGTTAAAGTTTGATCAAAAACACAACTAATGACGCGTACAATTCAATTTCAGTTATTATGATCTGGTTTATTATTCATGAGAACTGACTTATATTATTAAAAAAATAATATTTATTTGTTATAAAGATAAGGTTTTGAACTTTCGATTTTACTCCTTATTATTTACCAGATTAGGCTCTATAATATCATATCATATATGATACGTAATCACAATCAGTAATATCACATATTTTTCATGAGTTGAATCTAATAAATAATAAATAAGCTTGAAAACACCTGAAGTTACATTTTTTTCTCTTGGTATTATTCTATACATTTCAGGTTCATTTCAGGTTCATTTTGGATTTTTATCTGTGCACTTTTTTCTATTAATTTTATTTATTTCTAAATAAATGTCTTCATACTACTGTACATATTGTATCGTTTATCCATCATTTATCTATTAAACCGTCGTTATTATTCTTACATATGGGATCTTTGCTAAAAGAAAAAGAACTCCTTTTAGGACTATAATAGTCCTGAAAATAAGAATTTCAATATGATATGATCATCATGTGATTTACTTATAATCCGAAAGTTGCTAAAAATATTTAAAAATATACCATAGATAACTAAGAGTTGAAAACATTTAATCACATAAAAATTTTGCTTCTGCTTAGGTAGACTAATGTTAGTGTTAGGGTTTGAATGTTTTTTTGTTTGATTTTATGTTACATGACTTAAATTTTGATTTGACCAGATAGTGAAAATTTTTTAGATTGGTGATGCTATGATATTTGAATGACGTTGATCTTTTATTAAAACCAGTTAGGTTAAATGTTAAATGAATGGATTATTTTTTTTAGGCAATTACAAATAAATTATAGTTAAAGTTAAAATAAGTATATAAGGTAGCTACATCACTATGTCACGCAAAATCTGAAAACTATGAATAATAATATACGTCATCTGTAGTATTAAAATTTTATTCATCTTTCACTTTTAACTAATTTTGTTGGCTAATTTTGGATCATGTAATCTCTGTTGATCTTATTAAACTCCTAAAAAGGAAACAGACTATATACTAAGTGCCAATCGTTCACCTAAAAAAAGAAATATCAATTATGATGGCAAGAAAAGTTCTTAATTTAATCTATTACAGTATTACTCGCCAATTAATTTAAAAGATAAACTTAAAAGTCCACAACCTCATTTTCTCTTTGCAGCACTCAAATTATTTTTATTTTCACCTTTAATTATTCTAATTAAAAAAGATGACATATTACCTTTTCTTATTCATTTTATTTTTTATTCCAATTAACTATTTATCAATATCGTCAGTTGATAATTTTACAATCATAGTATAAAACAATTTGGCCCATATATTTAAGAAATATCATAGATAAGCAGATTGTCATTAAGAGTTAAAATTATTTAGCTGCACAAAAATTTCTTTATACTGTTAGTTTAAGCTAAATGGTATTAAACCTAAATGAGTTAAACTGTTGGGTGCATTAAACGATTAATTGTTAAAAAAAAAACTTTTTTTCTGGGTGGTTTCAATTTTTGATTGTAATATATATATATAATTAAAATTAAATAATAAAATAATCTAAAAAAAAATACGAATAAAAAAATTAATTTAAAGCACGGACATTTGGGCGCGCCTAACTACTAGTAATCATTTTAACAGCTCATTATGATTAGGGGAGCACCATTTATCAGGTGATTAGGGTCTACTAAGTAACTACCCCCTACCCCCCACCTGATAATAAATACTGCAATTTGATTGGCTAAAATTTTTTAAAATTTTAAAAAAATTTTAAAATTTAATATTAAATAAAATTTGAACCAATGATTCGTTTTGGATGATTTTACTACCAAAATGCTCGTCTCAGTGAGACGATTCTAATGAACCTAAAATCGTTAAATTTTGATCACGGAATCCCAAGATCGTTATAGATTTGTGTTATTTTTAATTAATTTAATATACTTTATATTAATATAACACAAATCTATAAAGATCTTGGGATCCCGTGATCAGAATTTAACAATTTTAGGTTCATTAGAATCGTCTCACTGAGACGAGCATTTTGGTAGTAAAATTATCTAAAACGGATCACTGGTTCACAAGTTATTCAATGTTAAAGTTTATAAGAACTTTAATAATAAAATTCGAACCAATGATCCGTTTTGGATGATTTTACTACCAAAATGTTCGTCTCAATGAGACGATTCCAACGAGCCTAAAATCGTCAAAATCCAATCACTGGATCCCAAGATCGTTATAAATTTGTATTGCTTTAATTATATTAGTTTTGTATATATTTATAAGAACTTTAATAATAAAATTCGAACCAATGATCCGTTTTGGATGATTTTACTACCAAAATGTTCGTCTCAATGAGACGATTCCAACGAGCCTAAAATCGTCAAAATCCAATCACTGAATCCCAAGATCGTTATAAATTTGTATTGCTTTAATTATATTAGTTTTGTATATATTTATAAGAACTTTAATAATAATTTTTAATATATACAAAACTAATATAATTAAAGCAATACAAATTTATAACCATCTTGGGATCCAGTGATTGGATTTTGACGATTTTAGGCTCGTTGGAATCGTCCCATTGAGACGAACATTTTGGTAGTAAAATCATCCAAAACGGATCATTGGTTCGAATTTTATTTAATATTAGATTTTAAAATTTTTTAAAATTTTAAAGAATTTTAAAAAAATTTTAGGCAATCAAAAGTTATCTACTATTAGGACCTGATAATTTTCTGACCCCCCCACCCACCTAAAAAATCAGGTGATAAATGGTGCTCCCCTTAGCTGTTAGTATTAAATAATCATTCTAACAACTTTTGATGATTAGTGTTAAATAATCATTCTAATAGTTTTTTATGATTAATGTTAAATAATCATTCTAGCAGCTCTTTATAGTTAGCAATAAATAACTATTCTAAAACTCCTTATGGTTATGTTAAATAATCATCCTAACGGCACTTTATTTTTGCCATACTAACAAGCTCTTTCGGATAAGCATTTAGTGTTTGGATTAGGATGGTTGAGATATGGTTCATACATTTGATCAAATATTATAGTCTTCCATCAACAAACGGCAATGTTTAATTGATAGATGTCACTATAATGAGCTTTTAAATATATATTTTCAAAATTCTTCGTATCAATGCAAATATCAATGTGATTATTAATAATTATTATATAAACTATAAATGACAAGTATAGTTATAAAAAGATAAATGATTTTTTTATGACAAAAATGACTTGTCATATGACAAGGTGTCATTTATTTTTAAATGACAATGTGCCATCACTGGATTATACAGCATTCTTGTGGTAAAGTGACAATGTTCTTGTGGTAACCTTGATAGTGTTTTTGTAGTGAATGTGTTCTTATGGTGAATTAGGTTGTTCTTGTTATAAATTGATGGTATTCTTGTATGCATTCTTTTGGTGAAGTAATATTTTTTTCTTGTGGTGAAAATAATATATCTTTGTAATAAAAAAAAATTATATTATAAATTTATATTTAATATATTAAAATAAATATTGTAATAAAATAAAAATAATTAGAAATTTATAGTAAATTTCTAATATAGTGTAGTGGAATTAGTATTTAATATATTACAATGTATTTTTTTTAATAATAAAAAAATGTATATACATAACCATTAATAATCTGCGCAAATTTTTATTTTTAAAGATTTTTTCTTTACTGACTGCTTTGGGATCACAGATCTTTGCAGATTTCTGATGTTAATTGTTAAAGCTCTGTGCAAAAAATTAAATCTGTGCAGAAAATAAAAAATTAATTTTTAATAATTGTTTTTTTAGAAATTTGTACAGAGCTGTATTAAAAAAACTTCTCTGATATATATTTAAAATTATCTATTAAAGCTTCTTAAAGGTTTGACAGCAAATAACTTTTCCGATTTGGATGAAACACTACCAATATGTTAGACTCAATGAGACAATTCTATGAACCCAAAATCGGTAAAATCGAATTACACACTCCTGAGATTGTTAAGAATTTGTATCACTTTACATGTTTAAAAATTGATTAAATTTAAACATCTGAGTAAATAATTCTTAATAATCTTAGCATTTGTAATTAAATTTGATGATATTAGACTCTTTAGAATCGTCTCATTGAGTCAAATACTCTGGTAATTGTTTTATTCAAATTGAGCCACTGGATTAAATTTTTTAATATATTTCAAATATTCACAAATATATTATTTATTGGACTTTGATCACATGACCATAATGGGTATTTTATTTATAGTCACGCCTCTTTACAATCACCAAAATAGGGTGCAACAGACTTGGTGATTATAGAGAGAGATGACTGTAGTATTTTTTGGTTATTATTTTTTTGAAGAAGGATTAGCAATTTGAATGATATTGTTAGACCTGTAAAAACGTATGAAAACTATAACGACGATAGCTCTTGACCCTGCAATCCAATTTTAATGAAATTACCACCATCGTGACCGCCTCGATGAGAGCTTTTGAATGATACCAAAATCATCTCGATTGGACCGGTCTAGCTCAACTTAGTCAAAACTGAATGATTGGTCTTTACAAAATTTCCTACTGCGCCCAAATCTTATTGGTCGATCAATACTATGCCACCCGTGACTCTGAAATATCAGACATTTTGATTAATTCTAGACATTTCAGTTAATCACAAATATATCTGACATTCTAGACATTTGGGACATAAAAGTTTTGACAGATATAATTAACATATCTAATATAGCTGATATTTAGAATATATGTAATATATTTATTATCTTTATTATATTCATTATGGCCATTATATTTAGCATTAGCATATATCAAATCTATCAATTACTGTATTTACTCGAAATAACGCGCACCTGTGCGTTATTTTGAAGGGATGCGTGTTATTTCGAGTACACGCATGGGTGTTATTTCGGGGTAAAGGTATAATTTCTAAAAAATTGTGTATTATATATGTGCGATGCATAAAAAAACCTGTATTTCTTAATATTTATGTAGCCTTTCCGATCTAAGTCAGAGTTTTTGACTAAAACAATTCTTATTTCTGCTTGTTATTTGAGTTCTTTATTTCAGCAGATTATTAATTCAGCATTTGGAGTGTATGTAATATTGGGACGCACATGGGCGTTATTTCGAAACCAAAATGCTATTTTAAGAAAATGCGATTTTTGAAATAATGCCCATGTGCATTATTTCGAGTAAATACAGTGTAGAGGTTGGAACCGGTTTTAAATATTCGAGTTTATCACATCTAAATTCGAGTTTATCACACCAAAATTCAAGTTTATCACGTCATTTATTAATAGTTGATGTGATAAACTCGAATTTTGGTGTGATAAACTCGAATTTAGATGTGATAAACTCGAATATTTAAAACCGGTTCCAACCTCTAATACAGTGTATAGATTTCTTTATTTATTATTGTAATTATTTATATTGGACAAACATGTATAAAACTCAAGGTTTTTTCTTTGCTAAAAAGTAAAGTGAAGAATCTGGTTTATTGAATAAAGACAAGTGAAATAGTGTCTTCACTGAAATACAATTGATACAATTCTTAGTATCCTCATATACTATTAATTGTGGGCTCTTTCATAATTGCAAAACCCCAAGCCTCTTTACAAAATACTGCCCAATTAACAGTATCCCTTTTGACTCTTGCATGCTACAGTAATTAGTGTGAATTACATAAAGTGTCTCCCTGCATTAGTCGCTCTGTCTCTAGCATTTCTTTAAAGAGGTAGAAATCTAGGTTGACAACATCAATTTTATTGGTCAGGACTAGGTTGTCTGCACCATAGTACAATTGTTATAAATTATGATTCTGGGAAAAAAAAGATATTTTTGATGAAATAATTTAAATAAACCTGTTTTAAATGCTTGCAGATATTTATTAATAAAAACAAATAAATAAAAATAAAAAATCATGTTTTTTGCATAATTATATGTAATTATATTTTCTATTTTGAGGGAAATAAAAATTGATTAACTGATTTTGTAAAAATTGTCTAGCTAAGCTGAAAGTATTTTGGGTTAGCTAACTTTTTCATATTAGCCAGAATCACTACTTATAGAGATTGCAGAAGGCACATTTTATGATTTTCTCATATTATTTCAATATTTTGAAAATTTTCAAAATTTTTTAAAAAATAAATAAATAATATACATATTTATATAATTATGCTTTTTTACAAGTTTTCACAAGATTTCACAATTATTATAAAATTTATATTTTTTATTTATTATTATTATACATTATATTTTTATATTATTAAATATATATTATTAATTAATAGTCTGGAGTGTAGTGGAGGACTTTATATATTCATGTAAGATAATACAAAAGTTATATCTTTTGATGCATCAATATAGTAATATCAAAATGTAACTTCTGTATTTGGTATCTGTTCGCATGCATATAATAGACACATTTTTGATATATCATATTGTTTTGATTTGTGTTGTATTAAAAATGAAATTAGATTTTAGTTGTTATTGCGCTTTGAACACACAATGCTATGCATTATTCTAGTATTATATACTTTAATATAATATTATTATGTATATAGTATTATTTTTACATTACTACAAATATTTTAAACTACTTTCGCATTTCATTGTATTTAATTCTATTACTATATACAAAAACTTGCTCTACACTTATTTTTGTTTGCTCTATAGTTAGCTATTATCTTTGCTTCTTTGTTTTTTATTGTCTTCACTTTGGCTGTTTCTTTTGTTTTGGCTATAACCTTCATTTCACAAAAAAAAAATAAAAAAACATTTTTTAAAAGTGTTAGTGTTTTTGCAAATTGCTAAAAAAATCTAGTATATTCTTGCAAAATACCAGAGAAGTTAAGCTGGTGTTCTTGTAAAGTGCCAGAATAGTTGCAAAGTATTGAAGAAGTCAGGATTAAATAAAATAAAATAAAAATTAAAAAAAATAAGTAAAAACAAAACAAATAAAAAAACAAAAAGTGTAAGCAAACTAATAAAAAAAATAAATGAAGCCCAAATTTTCATTTCTCTGAAGTAAGAGTTCACATTCTTGCAAATTCAAAAATCGCAAAAGCTGAGTTAATGTTTTTGCAAAATGCTAAAAAAGTCATGAAGTGCCAAAAAAGTCTAGGTTGGTTTTTTTGAAAAGGCCAGGAAGTAAGGGATCTTTTTTCACAAAGTGCTGAAATAAAATAAATTAATAAAACAAATTTAAAAAAAGAAACAAAAAACAAAAAACAAAAACAAATTATGTTAAATGAAAAATAAATAAATTTTTAACTAAATCTTTATTTTTTTAATGAAGTGTTCTTGGAATTTTAAAAATTGCTAAAGAAATTAGTTGTGTGTTTTTGCATAGTGTTAGAAGTTTGGGTTGGCTTGTACAAGATTTTGAAAAGTTGTTTGTTTTTTTGTAAAGTGCTATAGCTATTGCTATGGTGCCCACAGTTTTAAACCTCCAATTACGTGATTTTGTTTACTTTTGGCAAAAAGTTATATGATATAAGTATATTCAATCAAAATGTATGATTGGCTCAATTTTTTTTTTTTTTTTAGGAAGTGCTTTTACTTTTTATTTAAAAAGAAACTTAATTTATTTTTTGTTAAATAGTGAATAATAAATAGTAAATAGTATCTTTTGCTTTTCTCTTTTTTTTTTTAGGGAAGGACTTTTTTTTTTTGACGGCAAAATTTTTTCGACAGTCTAAAAGTAATATCACATGACCACAATGTTGCATTATTTGGGTTAAATTAAAAACATATACGTTTACATTTTTACAATTTATTAATAAATTGTCAATTTTTAAAAGGCTATTGCTCTATCAGTTTAGCTTTAAATTGAAATCTAAAACCACAAGTTTTATTCTTTAGAATATAAAGAACAAACCTTGTGAATTAGTTTTACATTTTATAAATTTTTAAAAGAGGAGTAGTATTTTTTGTAAAGCTATATTTTATGGTAATTTAAAGTTGTGGGCACTATAAAATCAAAATAAAAAGAAAAAATTAAAAAATAAATAAATAAAAATAAAAAATAGAATAAAAACAAAAAAGCAAAAAAACCAAAATAGAAGATCTAATTATAAACAAAAAATCTAATCTGATCTTGTAGTACAGAATTTGAATATCATTAAACTATTTTGAACTATTTCAAAAATTAGTCTAATGCGCGATCCAGGTTACAGATCTACTGATCTAGCTTGGTTTCCTAGTTCTAAAATATTTTAAAAGAGGCTAAAATATTTCATAATATATTTTGAAATATTTTGAAATTACTTACAAAATATTTCAAAAATTTGATGTTTTGAAATATTTTGAAATATATTTTGAAATATTTTGCTTATATTGTGGTTTGTAAGACCTTACATAAGATTATACTATTTTTTTAAATTCAAAGTGCCTGTGGGTATATACTTTATTTAGTTTATATATCTGGATCTATATGGATGAGAGTACAACTAGCCACATGTACATATTTGGTGTTTAATTTAAGTGGTCCTTCTAAAAGTTCCATACTAGCTAATATACCTGCAGCCAAACTACAGGATTTGCCTATTTAAACCCACTAATCTTCTGATTTACACTTTGAACTTTTAACTAATTTACTAATATTCATGTTATCTATGCGTCAGTTCAGACACTCAGGTTTTTTTTGTAATAGCTCTTAGGACTTCTTCTCATGCCCGAAGGTATGATCCAGGCTTATTCTTAACAGAAAACTTGGTAGAGCAGTACCTGTTCCATTAGGTATTTATCTACACATTGGTAACTTATGCATTTACCAAGATGAACAACTTGCAGTTAGGAGATTAACTTGCAACTGCTACTATTATCTACTTCTGCCCTTATAAGATTTGCTCTAACCCCAGTATCCACCATTCCCTTCCTACTAGTACTTTCTCAGTATATTTCAGACTTCCAATTTAGTTAGTCCAGAAGGGTTGATCTACTCAGCATTAGGTGCCTTATGGTTTTTCTTTCCCTAGTACAGCATAAATCCTTTTATTCTAGTATAACTTAGATGGCCAGGTTGGTAGACCTTATCCCTTAGATCATAGTTGTCTGGTTTTCTAGCTCTGGTTTCTAATACTCCAGTTTTAGTGGCATCGTCAAAGATTTTTGCTACCTTCTTATTTGGGACTTGTCAAATGGGTTTTTGTTTATTTGGTTCCTTGGATTTGTCTATATAATGATACACAACTATGCCTAAAAGCTCTCATTTAAGATCGTGTACCAAAGCTACAGGTAATATACCCAACTGATTGACAAGAAGCAGTTACCAGAACACAGGTCTTTTTTTCAAAGCATTGCCAGTGAGATTTGAACCCTAGACCTGCCATTTGGAGAGTGACAACTTACTACTTTTCTAAGTCACTACATCTATTATAAGATTATAATATATATAAATTTGCTAATATAAATCTATCTTGTAAATTAATAATATTAAATTTATTTAAAAGTTAAACTAAACAATTTGACAAATTTTTTAATTTATTATTGTATAAAAATACAATCTACTTTTAGCTATTGTATAACACAAAAAGTTTGTTTTTAAAAATCTAGGAATCAATTTAGTTAAATTTTTCTTTAAGTTTTTGCTTTGCCATATTTATTCTTATAGGACTAGCTTTTTCCTTTTTTTAAAAAATAAGAGCTTCTTGCATAAAATTTTAGTAAAAGTAACCTTTTGGCATCTACTCTGAACCAGATTTATTTTGATCAAGATTAAAGAGAATTCCAATACTTTTACTAAATAATTCAAGAGTATACCAGGAACGGTGTGATATGTAATATTACGTATTATATGGTTGTTATAGTGAGTTAAGAGATGTACATCCACAAAATCTCATAGCTAATTGGACAATGTCTTAAATGCAGTAAAAATGTGAATTCTGCACTTAAACATCACGCTATTCATCGCATAGTACTATATTTATCTATTGTATAAGAATTGTTTAACCAATAATCACTTTAACAGGTTTTCATCTCGATTGAAATACATAACAATCACTATAAATAAATGTTTTATTTATTATTGCTTGCACTAACTAAATACTGTATGTTTCCGAAAATAAGCTACCTTTTTTTGCTGATTTTTAACAAAAAAAAACCGTGGATAGCTTATTTTCGGGTTATTTACTATTTTAAGTAATTTAAAGCACAATAAAGGGGTAGCTTATTTTCAAATACAAAACTTTAATAAGTAAAATAATTAAATAAATATGCTGTAGACAATAAATAAATATGTTGTAGACAATAAATAAATATGTTATAAACAATAAATAAATATGCAGAAAAAAATCAGTGGTAATTTATAAAGCGATTTTTGGTCAATCGATTATAGTCACTACATAGTAAAGTCTAAATTTTACTAAGCAAATCGATTAAAGTCGTATAAGAAACTTTGTTTAGCAGATCAAAATACGCGTACCCTGAAAATTTCATACAAATCGGAGAACTTTTTATTATTTGACTTTTAATTTTTACGTTCAACAGTTTTTTTTTACAAAAAAAATCCTTTAACATAAAAATTAAAAGTCAAATAATAAAAAGTTCTCCGATTTGTGTGAAATTTTAAAGTATGCGTATTTTGATCTGCTGAACAAAGTTTCTTATGCGACTTTAATTGATTTGCTTAGTAAAATTTAGACTTTACTATGTAGCAACGTTCATCGATCGTAGGGGTAGCTTATTTTCAGAACTAAAAATTTTGTTAATTATCTTTTGGTGCGACAAAGAGGTAGCTTATTTTTGGGTCAAAGGCATTTTGGCGTTTTTGGATCAAAACTGGGGGTAGCTTATTTTAGAATCTAGCTTATTTTCGGAAACATACGATATGTTATAAATGTATTACATGTCAAGAAGAAACCATACCATAATATCTAATAATGATCATTTATTTCAGTATTTTGAACGTAAAAAAAGTTGATCAAATGTTTCATGTATAATGGCCTTAATTAAATAAAAAAGTTCAAGAACAAGTGCAAGAATGGATGCAAATGCAAAAGTATTTGCTCCACAATAGATAAAAAAAACATATATTAATAAAAAAACATAGTGATACACTATTTCAGATGATTATTTCTAGATTTTTTCATTTTTTGATCATAATCCAAAAATGTGATCAGTATACTAGAACTAATGTAGCAATATGATTAAATTATTATTTTTAAATCTTTTGATTGGTTAAATATCCTGTAATCAAAATGTTAAGACTAAAATATTGATAAGCAAGTTATGATCAAACTCATTACCAATTGTGATAGTACATACGTGCTGTATATACATACGTACCTAATCAATCTTAACTATATACGGTATTGTAACAAAAAAAAAAACTTCACATAATTCTAAGTTTTATATTACCACATTATTCTTACAAAATGTGATGTTAGTTTTCACTTGAATTAACATATTACATAATTAACGATTTCAAAAATTTTCAGAGCTAATGAACTTTTAAAACAATCTATTCATAAATGCAAGATAAAACAATACCACATAATGAGTTTTAAAACACCCTATTCATGAATGCAAGATAAAACAATACCATATACACATGAGCATAGTAAAAAAAAATCTTCCACCAGGTTTTTGTCTTGACTATTTTGTTTTGACTAGAATGCATTGTTACTTGGTGCACAGCACAAATTTTCCTAATATTATAAAATGATGTTCTTTTATGCACATCTATTTTTTATGTAATATGATTGGCTAATCATGCATATATGTGCATTAATTTACCCTTTATGTGATATGATTAGAGGTTGTACTCGAAATAAATTTCAAATTTCCGGATAACCTGTCTGTTTACCAGATTATTACCGGGTCACAAACTGGATTGTTTTAAAAAATCTGGGTTACCCAGGTGACCCGGTCGACCCGGTTTGTTTGATTGGCTAATGCAAAATCGAGGTAGCTCTTAAGGGTATGTAATTTTTTTAGAGGTTGTACCTGTTAAAAAATTTAAGCTCCGGGTTACTCACCCGTTTACAACATTATAAACTGGGTCATCTTAATAATCCAGGAAACCAAGTTTTTTTGATTGGTTGATGCAAAATCATAAATTCTCATATGCATTTTTTTTTAAAAAACTACGTATAATGATAATGGTAACTGATAAATTTATTTAATTTTTATGTATAAAATTTAATATATAAGTTTTCCGGCCTAAAAATCATTCAGCAAATTTTACAGGTGCCCCGAGAATCATGATAATAGCTGTAACATAATCAGTTTATTCTCCAATGGCTAGAGGCCGTCAGAAAATAAACTGGGTTTAAATAATAAAATTTAAAATGACCTCACTCCCAACGGACATACGTACTGTGTATACGTTTTATGGATAATTAATCCGGGTCACCCGGTTAACGATAGCTATGATCTGGTTGACAGGTGTTAACCGGGTTACTCGGATAACACTTATACGAGTACAAGCTCTAGATATGATTGGCTAATCTTACATATGTAATTATTAATCAGATTTCACCGACATCTGATCTACTTTATACAATATGATCGGCTAATCTTTCATTATTAATCAAATTCCGCTGACATTATAAGATATGATTGAATCTTGATATAATATTTAGTAATTTTGCTAAAATATTTATTTTATTTTTATGTAAGACTTTATTATTCAATTTTTGTATATAATTATCTTAGATAAAATAATTTTTCAACGATACATACTAGTGCTTCAATCCGCAATCCGACTAATTTAAATTGATCCGACAATTCAGATAAAACACGGATATCCTTATCCGTCAATTTTAAATGGATAGATCTGTAATATATTTCGGATTGAGAATAAGGATTATTCGGATTATAATCCTTAATGGTTTGACACGTTAAATTGGAGTGGTCAGCCAACTAAGTAAATCAAATTATATGTAGTTTACTAATACTTAAACTTATTGAATTTTTTTGATCAGTAACATATATTTATATATAATTATATAAAAATCGTCTTGCCTTTTTTTTAGATGCACAGGTTTTGTCCTTCTTTTTATAGCAATAAGTTTCAATGTCAATTGACTCTTTCCTATCTCATAACAAAGTTACAGAACCGTTTTTTAAATTATATATGGAAAATGAATTTTTTTCTAGCTTAATTTATCTATATATTTTTGTTTGGATAAGGGGGCATCCATAAATAATGTTATCCATGAGGGGGTCCCCCAAAATATAATGATTTTCCACTATATAAGGGGGGTCCCCCAAAACATAACGCAATTTTTTATTAAAATTTGTCTAAAATTGATCCAGTAGTCCAAATTGGATGGTTTTGGTACTATTCGAATCGTCTCGAGGAGAGGATTCGAATGGTACCAATTTCATTTGATTTGGATTATTGGATCACGTTTTATTAACGAAATACTATTGGTTATTATATTTTTTTATAAAATTACTATAAAATCAATAGTATTTCGTTAATAAAACGTAATCAAGTAATCCAAATGAAATGATTTTGGTACCATTGGATCCATCTCATAGAGACGAATCGAATGGTACCAAAATCGTCCAAATTGGATCACTGGGTCATAATATATTCAAGTTTTTGTAAAATTTTATATATAAACATATGGATTTTGAAAATTTTTCTTATATAGTAAAGGGGGGTCCAGCGCTACTATGAGGGGGTACATAACGTTATTTATGGATGCTCCCTAATCTTGACAAAGTTAAGTTGCCAATAAAATTTTTTTAAGTAAATATATAAAATTTAGCTTTTAACCTGTATTGTAGAGGTCTTCTATCGATCTACTCGAACTTTGAGAATTTTTAGCAGTAAAGGCCCTGCATCTAAATATTGTATTATAAATTGTCATTATTGTTATTACCAGTATAATTAAATATTTAAAATAAATTTTTATATGATATACTATATATAGTTTTGATTTACTTAGTTGACTGACCACCCCAACATGAAATGTAAATAATAGTCCTGATTGGTCATGAGATTCAATTGAAAATTTTATTATAAGTAATGGTAGATTTTAAAAATTAGATCAATCGATAACCAAGTTTTTAATTTAATCATTTTAAAAATAAATTTAAGATACGGTAATTAGTGAATTAACCTGATTATATTTTTTTTTGAACCTTAAGCAGCCACGCTAATACTTTATTAAGCTATTGCAATTACAAATTTGTATCTACTAATATTACTTAATACTCAAGTTTAGTATCACCCGGCCATTCAGCTGGAACCTAAGTTCCTGGATACCTAAGTGCGACCTGCCGCACTGCTTCTATCTGGAAACAGACTGCTCGTCTGACTACTTAAAGTACTATAAAAGAAGCTTCTTTCTTTTATGACAAGCACAAAATGTCTTCCAACCTTCTTTCATCTTGCTAGCTAAACAGTGCCTTTTACCAAGCTTGCTATCTTTCTTTTCCAATCTTCCTTACCTAACTTCTCGGATAGTGGCCAGATGTTCCTATCCACAAGAATAAAGATTTTAACGAAAATAAAAGGGTAGTAATAAAAGGGGTAACACTAACAAACCTAAAGCGACAACCAAATAAACATAATATGAAGGAGAAGAGATAAAGAAAACAAAAAAGAAAAAAGAAAAATGGCGCAAGGTAGAAAGAAATCTAAAAACAACTAAACTGACATAGTTCATAGAACTAATTTAAAAATTATATAGACTGTACAAAGCCTTAGCTTTACCAAAGTACTATATTTACATATATGTGGAAGACATAAAAAAAAATTAAACTGCGTCTACTGAATATTCTAAAAAGAAATTTTGATTCGAGTTTTTTCTATTCGATCTCACGTGTTTGTTTACTAAAATACATCATCTTGCTTTTGTGACACATCTCCAATTTAGTAGATGCCTTCCCGATTAGGGTGAGTAAACAATGCTGATCTTCTGGAGGGGGTAAGCCAAATTCCTCACTTTTTTGCAAAAATTTCGAAAATTCCAAAAGGCAATGAGGAAAGGCCGGAAATAAGTACCAAATGTAAAGGAGTTGGTAAGAGTTACGCTTAGCATAATAACACATCTCAAAATTAAACTCTAGGTTGGTGCCCACTACTTCTTTGCTCGATAGTGCCAAACAAGAGGCCCACTACCGGTAAGTGATAAACTCTAAGCTTGTCAGCAGGTAGTCTATGAACTTTACTTCTAAACGACAAGTGCCGCTCACTGCAGACTTTATTTGGTAGAACCAATTTACTATTTTATATATTAAATGGAAAGTTTTCGTAGGCCGGTCTTCTTTGAAATTTTTGGTATGAGGGATCATTGGAAAGAGTTGCTGTTAACCTGATTATATTATGCTTGATCATTGATCGATTTAGATCATCATTTAGATCAGAAATTAAATAATATTTCATATTAAAAATTTTTCAGTTGATCAATATAATACTTATTTGATCGATCAGCATCATCAATTATTGATTGACTTATTGTTGCTCGAGCCTATTAATTGGTGCTCGATTATTGATCGATGATCGAGCATAATATAAATCGAGTCAATTCACTACCTTGAAGAAAAGATTTGCTGATCTGAATTAATCTGGATTTACTTGAATTCGAATTACTAACCGAATACATTAAAGGGCATACAGATTTTATCCGAATTGCTCTAAAAATTTAGGATCGAAGCTCTAATACATACATTTTAAACTGCAATTGTGCATTATTAATTAGATTTTGCCAATCAACGATCTATTGCAATACGATTGGCTAATATTGATATTTAGTAATTTCTAAAAACTAATTCATTATTTTTTATGTGAGAATCATAGAAAATGCGAACTTTATTATTCAATGTTTGTATATGGGCATTATTAATTATCAACAATCTACTTTTAGCTAATACTAACTATAAAAGTAGTTAGTTTAACCCTAAATTGGGACAATGATATATGTACTTACAATATTTATGTCATATATAAATGAGAATTTGTCGATTTAATTGTTTTATAGCTTTATAATGTTATAATTACAAAGAAAATACAATATCCTTATTCATTATAAATTTTTTTTAAGGATAATTTTTCTTAAAGAGTTATAATTCTGATTATTAAAGTTAACGCTAACTTTAAAAGAGCTTTATTCATTTAGAAATTATTCTGAAATTTGAATGATAATACTAAACTATAAATGCTATTGACAATGATGTCATTTCTGATCAATTATATTGCTACTTATAAACTAATCCAATTGGCCAAAAAATATAATCACATGTTTAAGTCAACCCCTTTTTTCATAATAAATTAAATTTCAAAAAAATTTTTAATAGTAAATTAATTTTTCAGTTTGCATAACTTGCTGACCCAATTTCTCCAAAAAATAATTCCTATTGTGCAAATATTCCATTTTTGCCATTTAATTTTTTTCTCTAGTATTACTCAATGATGACTAATTTTCCAGAATTACTCAATAGATCTAAAAAAAAAGACCTTTTTGTGTGAACATGAGCTTATTAATTTATAGTAGAGTAAAAAAAATTTGGAACACCATGTAATTAAGTAACTATATAATACCCAAACCTGTAACTGATAAATATGTTGTTATTTGCCATACCAACATTTAATTAATCAGTCAGCATAAAAGTTATTTAAAATGTATTCTGTAGCAGAATACAATAGCATAATAGATTCTAAAACATGTAGTATATATATAAATATATATCATTTTATCTAAACCATAAATGCTACTAATAACGATATAATTCTGATCAATTTGTTTAAAAACATTCTCAAATAATAATTAACGTTTAAGTTAAATAAAATCTAGATTTACAAACCCATTTTTCATAATCATTACATAATATTTAATAGTATATTATTAAAAAAAACATAGTTAAAAAATGATATTATAGCAAATAGTATTTCTGCAGTATGGCATTAGGACATTACAGCATTACAGTATTATGGTTTTACAGCTTTAGGACATTACAACTTTATGGAATTAGCCATTATAGATTTATGGTGAAAGATTAATGCTATTAATAATATATGATCTGATTAATTAAAGTTAAATATAATGCATAAAAAAAAGAATAAAAAAAAAGTAAGAATCACTTTTTACCTTCAATTTAATTATTTATAAACAGCAATATTAAACCTAACAATATTGCACCAGTGGCGCCCACTCCAAACTAGTATCTTATAAAAACTCGTCCCTAGGTTATTTTCAAATGGCTTAATTGTTGTTTTTTAATTATAATGCTAACTGCTAATATAAATAGTTTAAAATTATGTTTTTGATGATTCACTTGCATTTTTAAGTACAGTTAAACATTAACTATATTACGATTCATTAAAAAACATATGAATTGATATAATTAATATAATATATTATATGCAATATATTTGTAGTATAATAAAAATTTAAATAATTCTAAGTTTTAATTTTTTCAGAATTGTACTAACTAAATTAGCAAATTTCAGTAATTATAATAAAACAATATTAAACTGATTTTAAAAGCAAATTTCTGGTTCAGATGCATCGGATCTAAGTTAGTGTTTAGCTTAAGTTGTTAGAAAGTTCTATCGCAAGATTATTAACTGGGCATTTTTTATTTAATAAATGGATATTTATTAGTAAAATTTTTTATCTTGGGGCAAAATTGATCAAATCCGATCCAACTGACCATAATTCTGATGTGTTCTGACATATCCCAACTGGGAATTTTGGGACCCCTATATGAGTTGGTTTGCGAGGTAGTAGAGCTGCTTTGTAGATCAGTTAGAAATCCATGGATTTCACTCTGATGCAATGATCATAGCAGATCTAACATAATTATCAAAATTACACTATATTTTTAGTAATAAAAATAATTTTGATAATATAATTTCAGCCTGTATATCGCTTCGGTCTAATCTTATACTGGCAGAAATTTTTTATCAAAACTACATTTTTATCATCAAAAAATAATTATCAAATTCTGCCAATAATCATTGCAAAATTCATAACATAAAGCACCTATCAAAATGATATAATTATTGCGTCAAACACCATCTTCTATTTTTTAAAGTTGATTGGTTTATGGTATGTATATATATCTATTAAAAATTTTAAGTAATTAAATAATTAATTATTATCAAATTGTTTAACTCATTTTAAAACACTTGTCAAATATGCATCATAATTTTGGAGTAGTATAAAAACTCGTAGTAATTATTAGACTTCGTATAAATGTGGAATAACTCTCAAAAATATAAATTTGAATTTTGATCGAATTAATCTTAATCCTGGCCATTATTCAAACAATGCTCCTAGCCATTATTTGCATTTATATAGTTCATAATCCATTCCTGGTTTAGCGTGACTGCATCACACAGCTACTTATTTGTTATTAGCAAATCTATTAATATGCACAATATGTTCTTAGATTTGCTAGCTTCTTAAAAATGCTATAGAATTGTTTTACCCAATATACAAAACCAATTAACAATCCCAATTATTTATATCCAAATATATAAATTTTTGAATTGTTATTTATAGATTTTAATAAATACAGAAAATAGCAAGTAGTGCATTTATTATGATCTTAAGGTTTTAGTTTTTTGAAAAACTATTTCAAAAAGCTTGATAAGTTTTATATATATTTATTATAGTTTATTAGGGTTTTTATTTTTTTGAATATATATTTGTAGTACTTGCATTGTTTTTATTTTTTTAGTGTATTGAATATTTTACCCAAGTTTTGGTACTACTTTATAATTTATCTATTGTTTTAATTGAAATAAATTAAAAATAACATATATATTTTGTCAAAAAATATTATAGATGCTAAAATGCTTATATAAACTCTGTTCAAGCAGGTTCAAAGCATGAAACTCTTATAGTTTGCTTATAAATTTTTTAAGCACTACTTAAAAACAAATATGCTTAAAGCAATTATGTTTTGAATTTGCTTCAAAGCAAATATGCTTTAAATCTTTTTAATTTAAATTTGTTCAAAGCATATATCCTTCAAATAAATTCTATACTTTTAATAATTTAAAAATAAATTTTTGTTGCAACAGCTATGCAAAGTTAATTGGTTTTTATAATTCAACTAGATCAAAATTTAAAAATTTTTATAAATAATTTTTTTATATGTTTTAATAACTATAATTCTAAAAAATCTCAATCATTTAAATATATAATTCTGAATATAATATAAATATCAAATGCATCAAAATAATAATACTTTGAGAGGTTTTTCTTGGATATTTTTGTATTTATCTTAATTTGTTTAGTTAAGGGGTTTTTTGTTCTTCCAACTTCTTGATTTTATAATCAATGAATCTACTTTCCATTTTTAATAGAAGAGCTTTTTTTTTTGTTCATCAGTTTGTTTTTGTCTTCTTTAATGATTTGAGTTACTATTCTGTAATTTTTGAATAGTTTTTAATTAACTTCCTTATAATGAAAATGTCTTCTATAGTGATTGTTTGTATTGTATTTGAAATTTCTTTGTTAATTATTTGTTTTTTCTATATTCCTTTTTCAGTAGATCTATACAACTTTTAATACCTAATCTAATAGCTTGGTAGCTTTTTTTGAGAAAATTAACTTTTCAATCCAGTACTAAATCAGGTTCATTGATTATCTACAACAAGATTTGATCTTCTAAAAATTGGTTTCTAATTCGTTACATATTGAACTTTTTAATTTGTTTATTGTTTATTTTGTTTGTTTACTTTTTGCTTGTTTTCAAATATGGTTGTTTATAGTTATTTGTACTACAGAGTATTACTGATGCTCCAAAAATTTTCAAAAGTTGCAGAATTTTTGAAAAAGGATTTTTTCTTGTCTATGCCTATAGTTTCTTTTATTTAAGTACTTCTGTTTTAGTAAACTCTAGCAGAATTTTTGTTCTCTATCTTTTTTGTTAAGTTTGCTTAACTTGGTTGCTAGTATAACTATTTTGAATTTTTATCTTTTTTTGTTTGGGTATAACTATAAGAGTCAGTAGAAAGAGTTTTTTTTATAGAAGTTTTTATATAAATAATTTATTTTTTAAAAATTAGTATTAGTATATAGGCTATATTAAGTTAGTATATCGATTATTGTCTAAAGGACATTATGGTAGACATAGTGACCTGTTTGCGTGTGTGTTTGCAAATTATGAATTTTGATATATTAAATTAGGTATAATGTAAAAAAACAATAATCAAAACAATCCAACTGATGCCTATTGGCTTATATTTGGTTTTTTTGGACCTAAATAGTTCCATTTTTCTAGTTTATATACAAAATTAAATGCTATAAAACTTTATTTAAGAACCCAAAGCTAATTTTTGTAATAAAATTTTGATATTTTTTAATTTTTTTTTTAAATTTACTTAAAAAATTTTTATTTTGTTATACAAGATCCTGTAATCTAATTGGTAAATAGTAGATTGGTTTTATATAAAGTTGCAGCTATAATAATAATTACAGATGTTACGGATTACAATCTGGTAATTTTAATTGCAACTAATGCCCAAAGTTGTAATTGTCCGAAGGACACTCACAGGTAGAGCAATAGTACACCCGATGTCCGTGTGTTAACAAATTCTAAATCCTGATTGGCTAGATCAGGTGTAATATAAAAAAACAATGAAAACTGATGGTTATTGGCTAGATAAGGTGTAATATAAAAAATTGAATTTATATTTGTCCTTTGGACTTTAGATAGTTCCCATTTTCCTAGTATAGAATAGCAATTATTTAACTGACAATCACTTTATAAATACCATATTTTACTGACAAATTATTCACTAACAAGTTTATTTTACTAATAGCTTGTATCACCAAAGCTCATTTTACTACCAAAGTAATTTTAGTAATTAATCTAATTTTTATCAAAATAATAAGAAAATCTTTAACGATCTTGTGATCTTGTAATTAAATTTTAATGTTTTTGGGCTTGTTGGAATCGTCTCTTCAAGACGGTTAATTTGGCAGTCAAATCATCAAAAACGACCAGTCTGTCAAAAGTTATCGATGATTTTGTGTTAATTTCAAATTTTGATTTACACAGGTTATTTTGATTAAATGATGATATCTTGTGAACTATCGATCATGATTGCATAATTTTGGTATCATCTGACTCGTCTCATCATGACAAATCAAATGGTACCAAAATCATATAATTTGGACAATAGTTCACAAGATATCATTGGTGATCTTTAGTGCGCCAAATTAGGCACTGCGCCAAAATTGGACTATGTTTTAGGATAATCGTTAGAATGTGATATCGTATAATTGTGTGATCAGATTCAGGTGATTTTGGTATCATTCGATTCGTCTCAATGAGACGAATCAAATGGTACCAAAATTATTCAATTCTGATCAATGTGCCATATGGTATTTATTGTAGAACTTAGGTGCACCGAATTAGGCATATCTACCTTACCATATTGCTATAAAATATCATAATAGTTGTAAAATCATTTAAAATATATGTTGTGCCTCAGATCATTTCTTGCGTCAAATCTAATCCGATGTTGTAAAATCATTTAAAATATATGTTGTGCCTCAGATCATTTCTTGCGTCAAATCTAATCCGATGTGCGTCAAATGCTAATTTTTTAGATGATGCACATCAGTGTATAAAATCTGATCCCAAAAGTATATGAATCTTGTACACATTGTACACATAATTTATATGAACAATTTTAAAAACTTGTGCACTATAAAGCTTTGTTATAATTAAATTTATATAGATAAATCTGAATATGCATACAATAAACTATGTGCATAGTGTGCTCTATGTGCACATCTTCTAATTTTCCTAATAATTTTGGTGCACTATTTAGCCCAAAATTATGTGAATTTTGTGCTAAAAATAGTGAAAGCTTTTAAAAACATGTGCATATGAGCAGTGTTTAAAATTCAGATCCAAAATTACTTGCACAAATGCAATTAATATACAGGTTTCAGATGCACAAACAATTAATTGATTGCACATGTGTGCATCTAAAAAAAATTTTTACTTGCATTATAAAAAAATTATTGAGTTGATAAATATAGTAAAATCTTTGATTTACAAATTATCATTATATTTATTAGTTATTGTTTAACTAAAAAAGACTATCTCATCAACTAAATTGGTGCAGAATAAGAGATTAAATATTAACTAATTAATACAAATACAGTTGTTCTCCTATATAATTACCTCTCATATAGTCACAAACTCTATATAATCATACCAAAAAATGATACATTTATTTATATTAAAAACACCTCCTTATGGCTACAAAAATATTATAATCAATATTTTTTTAGAATTTGTTGGATGATTTTAATAATACAATTACTCTTCACTATTATATTTATATATGAAAATAGATAGTTTCTACATAGAAAAGTTATAATTTTAATAATTAAATTAGCCTTCTGCAATAAAAATTGTTCAAAAAAATAAAATACACTTACTCTAAAAGTTTCATACAAATCAGATAACTTCTTATTAGTATTATTTTTTACTTACTTATCTATAAATATAGCTAAAAAAAACATGTAATTTTTTTGTAGAAAATAAAATAAACAACATACTTAACTCTATCTATCATTTTTCCATTTGCAAGGTTTTTGTTATACCGATTTTCTTTGTGAACCTTGGATCTTATTTCTATTGTTCTTCTATTGTAGCACCATAGCATTTGTTTGCTGCTGAGTTTTCTAATAATATTATGACGTCAGTGTCTTTTGTTTGTTTTAATATTTCCTGCAGGTTCTGTATTAAGTCACTTTTGTTATTATTCTGAGCCGTTCCAATATGAAGTACGTAGTTCCTGGCTTCTATCCTATGTGCTCTTTGCACTTCTTCTATTATTCTGGTTATTCTCCAGTTTAAGTTACCTTGCTTGTTATATGTATTACCCGAGAGGTCAAGTCCCATTGTTGCATGTATAACTAGCTTCAATTGAGACTGCTTATTGCCTTCTATTATTTTGATATCATTTTCGATATCGGGTATGCCTCTTATCAATGTTATTTGATTTTGTTCAAATTTGTCTTTAAAATCTCCTTTTGCAGGTATATACTGCACAAAGGTTTGTATAATATTACTTCCAGTTTGGATGACAGCTTCGACTATGTCTTTCCATAGTCTATCACAGGTTATTCCGATTAATTTCTTGCGACTTTGGTTCCTTTCACACTATTTATAAAACAGTTGGAGTGCATTTGAATCAATATATGATATTGTAAATAAGTCATATTTGATTCTCTTTTTATGTTCTTTGCGAGTTATTTCACTTAGTTCTTTAGTTCTTTTAGGAATATTTTGTTGGTTGGGCACTTTTAAAGTGGTAACACTATGCCTACGCTTTGTTTCCTTTTCCTTCGGAATTAGGTTTAGGCGTTTGTTTACTTTCTTCCTTTGTTGGTATGTCTTATTTTACTTCTTTGTTTTACTTCATTCTTGTTTTCTTTTCTTGATCCTGTATTCTCATTTAAATTAGGTTTCAGGGGTTCATTTATTATGAATTTATTTAGTTGGGCGCCTTGTTTTACTTTACTTCCTTTGCTTTCATTCGCGGGTTTTCGAAACTTCTTACTAGCCTTAGGAGAAAGAAAAGGTCATCGGTGAAACGTGGATACTCGAAATTTGCTGCTAGGTTTATCCTCAGAGTATACTTCAGATAGGTTTGGCAGTAGCTTCCGAGCATTGCCGTAACCATTTTTAGATTGCTTCAATCGGTAGTGTTGGTGTATGAGAACTCTTTGATTATGTATAGGTTCATTATTAATGAGAATAATATGGTTCTTTTGATCTTTTAATATTCCTATCTGTGATTGATGTTTGTTACTAAGGAGGATATATTTTGATTCTGTGTTTAGGACGTCTATTTTTAGATTGCATGTTAAATATTCATTAATTTTAATGTCGACTACTATTTTGCCTATTATTTTGACTTCACTTCCTACTGCTTCTGCTATTGCTCGTTTTGATATAATTTTTTCTAATCCTAGTCTTTTTGCATGATTTATTCCCATTGACGTGTTAGTTGATCCTTCATCTAGTTTGAATTCCATTATTATGCCATTTACGAGTGCTATAAGGTAAAATCCTTTTGCTTCTTTTTGTTTGAGCTTATTGATTTTTGTTTGTTCAGGAAAGAATAATTTTTTGTAATTATGATAGGCAGGGTATTTTGATTTGTTAAAATATTTTTCTTTATTAAAGGTAAATAGTTCTAGTTCTTTGGTACATGAATATAGATATGGATAATTATACATATTATAATATTTGTTATTATACTCTCCAATACAGCCTGTATTTAATTTAGGGAGTTGTTCATGAGTATTGGGCATGCTCCCGTTTAGAAATAATAATCATTTTCTGATTCTTCTAAGCTTTTCTTTTCAAGGTTATAACTTTCATATTCATCAGATTCGCTTGAATCACTTGATGATTCGTCCTGTTCTTGATAGGGTTGTGATTCTTCACCACTTGATGAGTATTCATTTTCAAGATGATATTGTTCTCTAAATTTTGTGAATCAGATGTATTCATCAAAATCTTCTTTCTCTCTTGATTTTTCAAGGTTAAATACCATTGGGTCTTCTATTTCTTCTACGTCTTTTTGGTATTTGTAACAGCTATTGGTAAAATGCGTGTCTGTTTTACAATGATCACACCACATTTTCTTGTCCTTGTATTTTTCTTTATTGAATGGTTTATATTTCTTTTCGTATTGTCCTGATGAGTCCTTTGGGCGAAATAATGATTTATTGAATCTTTCTTCTTTGGTGGTTTTATAAGGCTTGGATGAGTCTTTTCTTTTCTTTGATTCTTTCCACTTCTTATAGTCTTCTTTGGATTTCCATGTTCTTCCTTTCTTGTCCGTATATCCATTTCCTTTCTTGTTAAATTTTTTTCTGCTCCTATATTTTGAGAATCTTTCTTTTGAGAATTTCTTTCCTTTGTTGTATCCTTTATCTTGTTTCTTGGATCTGCAGTCACTCATAAGATGTCCTTTTCTTCCGCAATTATAACATTTCATGTTTCTGAGAGATACTATTGCGAATTCATTCTTTTTGAATCTATTTTCTTTTTTCTTCTTTTCATTATCATAGAATTCTCTTTGTTTATTTAGGAAGTTTGTTTGTTTCTTTTCTGATTGGTTTCTGAAATATTCTCCTACTTTTCCTGATTTATAATAATCATACACCCTTGATAGTGCTGTAAAGAATGCAGGTGTATCCGTGATTTCATTGTTAATTAAGTTCATCTGGCTTTTGTAGTCTTCCAGTTCATGTCGTCCATTTGGTAACATTCCTTCTAATAGTATTTGTAATCCTCCTAAGAATGATGTGTTGTTTCTACATAATGCTAAGTCGCGGTTAAATTTGGTTTGGAAGTTTGCTGCTTCATCTATTTCAATTAAATATCTTGGTTCAAATTTCATTTTGTTGAACAATTTCTGTTTTTCTTTAATCATTTTTGGTGTTATAAATACTTTATCAAACCACAATCTAAATGATACTTGTCTTGACATTCCATCTGTATTTGTACACGTTAAGTTTCCTTGTCCTACTCCTCCAGTATGTGCTGCTTCGAAGTACATGTTCATTTCTTTGGGAAAATTGGTTTTGTCTAGTAAGATTGTTGTTGGGTTATCTTGTACTGATTCCCATTCATGTCTTCTTCTTCATGCTCCTCTATTGAAGTCACTTGGGAAGTATGTTTTTAGTTCATTTTTATGTGTTTCATATAATATGTATCTGTCGTAATCAAAGCATGATATCGCCAATTTGTGTATTAGGTTCTTTAAAAATACTACATTATATGCTCCTGCATTTGCTGCGTCTCTTGCTATGATTCCTCCTATTCTATTTAATACTATTCTATTATATCCATTATTGTAGTTTCCAGTAAAGTATCCTGTTGTTAATAAGTCCAGTGGTACATATACTTGTATTGCATATTCGAAATAATTTCTAAATTGTACCCAAATTGAGCCATTGAGTATCATTCCATTCATTAAAGTTTTAAAGTTAATTTTGTTGAGGTCCAGAAATTCTATAGCGCCTGCCATTGTGCGTCAAAGTTTGGTTTTATTTCTGTATATAGACAAAATTGTATATAGTCCTTGATATGAGGTTTTTTAGTTCAAGTCCTTTTTCTAATACTTCTCTTTCTTTAGAAATATGTCCAATAGTTATATAGGCTAATGAGTTCTTTATTTCTGGAAATTTCTTAAGTTTATCAAGGAATTTCTTCTGATTTTCTTTCTTTTTCTTTGATATATTTTCAAGTTCCTTTTTATATTCGTCTTCAAGGGTTCGTAGTGCGTTAATTACATTAACGAATGTATCGTATTCCCTTATTGTTAATGTTGTTTGATATGAAGGTATGCTATCAAAATATCTTATGAATTGGTCTTGTAATTCTCTTTTTCTTGAGTTGTGATAATATGTATTTGGATATATCGTTAGCCAGTAGTTGAGTTCTTGGTTTGTGAGTTTAATTGTATTACTATGTTGCATTCAGGTATTTTTGGTTCGTGATTCTGGTTAAATATTCTAGGTCCTGTATATACACTTTTATAATGTTATTAATATATTCTTCAGATTCTTCTTTCCTTATACAGTTGATAATATATGCTTGTACTAGTTCTGCTCTTGCAGGTTTATTTTGATCAATTATGACCTTGCTTTGTTGAAATATTATTTCTTCGTGTTGTTCTAACTGTTTGTACTTTTTGGGTCCTAAATCGATATTTCTGAGTTCTTTGATTCTATTTTCAATATCTTTGAGGTATTCTTCAGGGTTTAATAAGTTGATGTTGTTATTATTCATTAAGCTGTAGTTACAGGTGTTATAGTACTATCAATTGCTGATGCAAGTTGATATATTCTTTGTTGTTCTTTTTCTGCTAATTTGAGTTTGTTATTAAGTCTTTGTTTATATCCGAAGTATACTGCTAATATAAATGTGAATACTGCTATTAATGCTATTACTATGTCTTCAATTATTACGTTCTGGTCTTGAAAGTATGAAGGTGTTACTGTTGCAGTTGCTGTAGTTGTCTGAAATACAGTTGTTGGTTGTGCTGTTTGAGTTATTGTTATGTTTAAGGTCTGAGTTATTGACTGAGTTATTGTGGGTACTGATATTGTTACGAGTGAGAACTGTTGACTCATTTATCTTCTTCCGTTGAAGATATTGTTTCCTTGTTGGAGTGCTTGTTGGTATTGTCTAAGCTTTCGTTGTTGATCAGGTGGTAGACTATTGATTTGTTCTTGGGTTAGGGTTCTTAGTTCGTGTTGTCCTTGTTGAAATTCTGGTACCCTATTGTTTCTTCTTAAGTTCCTTTGTTTTCTTTTGTTACAGCTTTTGTGTATACAGATGGTAATAAGTACTATTAATGCGATACTTATAACAGTAAGTGTGATAATTGTAGCAGTTTCTGGTGAGATTGGTGTAATTGGTTGTTCTTGGGTTTGATTCATTTAGCAGCAGCCTGAGTCGTTGTATTGGGCTTCGTATGATATGTTCGGATGTCTTTTGTATAGTCTCTTTTTATACCTTTGTATTGCTATACAGCAAATAGTAATTGTTAATATATAGATAAATATTACTATAATTAGTGCTTGTAACAATGAATATGCTAAGGGGTTCTTTGATATATCTCCTGGAGTGTTATCGATTGTTGGTACAATAGTTTGGATGGTGGTCATAAATTGTTTGTGAAAGAATATTTGTGTTTGCGAATATGTTTGATCACGTGGGTATATGCTTTGGTTTGTTCTAATATTTTTAATTAAATTATTTATAAATGAAGGTTTCTGAATGGAATAGTTCATATACAGTTACACTAGTATTGTTGTTTTGGCGTGGTAATGGTATTAAAATATTTTTCTGGTCGCTTTTCTATTTATATCTCGGTGGTTGATTGTTTTGCAATTGTGATAATTGTTGGGCTAACTGTTCTATGTTGATATTGTTTATGTCTAAAGGTGTTGTAAATGGTGTTTGACTCGTTCCTATTGGTGCTTGTGTTAAGTTACGCTTGTAGGCTAATTTCCTTTTTCTAATTCTTCTAATACAGATTCCTAATAATATGGCTATTATTGACAATGCGGCTGTGATTGTTGATAGAATTTCTATTGCTAAAGTATTGTTTATATTGTTGTTTGGAGCATCTGTAGATGTAGCTAGTATTGTAATTTTGGCGTTTGTTGGCTTTGTGCTTGGATTTTCTTGGGCGTTTGGTATTGTAGAAGTTGGTGTTGCAGATGTTGTTTGTGGTATTGGTACTGAAATTACTATATCGGCTTGTACTATGGTTTGATTTTTCTGTTGATATTGGTATTGTTTTGAGGCTAAAATTAATAATATTATGAATAATATTATTTGGTGTATTAAGGCTGTTTTGGCGTTAATTATTGAGAATTTGTTTTGGCGAAGTTGGATGCCTTTCTCTGTTCAATTACTGTATTGTATTTGTGTAGAATTTTGGTATTGAAATACTTTGCGTTCTGTTTTGAATAATTGTGTGGGTGAATAATTATGATTGGTTGAATATAGTTCTTTTGGCGCTTGTTCGTTTTAGCTTGATTTGTAAGTTTAATAATGGGTGTAGTTCGTAGGTAACAGTTGAGTAGTTTTTAACCAAGTTTCTCTGGTTTCTTACTACTTTTTTGGATTAAATATAGCCTGAATGGCTTGCTGTTCCGGTTGAATTTATGTTGTAGTGATTAGTTAAATTTTCTAAGGTAAAAAATGTGATTCATAGGTGTGTCAGTTGGTTGAGCGCCTTATATTTCTTTTAAGTATTTCTTTGCTTTTAATTCTTTATTGTTTATTGAATGTTTAGTTAATACTTCTGTTTCAATATAGTTCCTTCTTTGAGGTAGCTATTCTCAAATTTAGTACTCAAGAGTGCGCGCTATTTCACTTTTGATGTTTGTTGAAACTTTAATCCAGAAAGTTATATAGTTAAATACACTTTATTAACAAGTTTTTCGATAAGAAATATGTTTATATTTAATAAACTTTGATTTTATTTATAATATTTAATATACGATAGATAATACAGTTAAATAATAATAATATGTAATAGTAAATAAGAATATACGCTATATAGTTTAATATCATTTAAGATATTGAGTACATTGGTGCTAAACTAATATTCAAGGTTCTGTACGGTATACGGTAAAAATATTGTAGTATAAATTTCGATTTTTAATACAGTAATATGATTAACGAATTAAAAGGGTAATGTGAATAAATACTAGAATGTTAAAGATAAAATATAAAATATGTTTTAAATACGCAAGAATAACTATCATGTAAAAAGTTCGGGTTTAAATAATTATTTTCGATTAATAAAATACATCACGTTAATTTCATTTTTCTATCTATTTGATCACGTTAACATATTCGTTGTTTACGTGTTATTGTTTTGATTGTTTTTCAGTAGTTACACGAATTTTTGTACCAGCCAGATTAGTGTTACGGATCGATTTTCAAGTTTCCGATATTCGGTTTTCTTCATGGTCCAATTTGTACGAATTTAGAAGATGATCTTCCGGGTAATTTTATATGATACCCTGTACTCGCTATTCGATACATTAGCCTTTGAGGATGATTCGTCCTTCAGCCTGTGCAGGTTTCTTCAATTTTGTTGAAGGTTAGTGCTAATCATCACTTAGAAATATCTGTCGATCATTTTATTTTACAATGTGTGCCTTTTGTACACACTCTTCTTTTTAAGATAAATTCTTCCCAATATGCGGGTATATGTTTATCAAAGATTTCTACTTTGTAATAATGAATTGTTGGTGTAAACAATTCATGTTGTACTTTTTCGAGCGTCATCCATTTTCTTGTTGAGGCTTTTTCAGGTTCTTTGTTGGTAAATTTTTCATAATCTATTGGATATACGTAGTATATAAATGTAAAAATTTGTATTCTTTTTTCTACTTGAGCAAAGTCGTGAATTCCCTTCACAAATGTTTGAGTTCCATTTTTATTGATTGAAAGGTATTGATGGTTCAGAATGAGTTGCATTCTTATTTCTTCTGGTGTGTATCCAGTTTCTTCTTCACATTCTCTTATTGCTGCAGTGAATATTTCTTTGTCTGTTTCTTTGATGCTTCCTCCTATTGTCTCATATTGGTTGGGGTAAATGGTTACATTCAGTCTTTGTGCTGTAAGTATTTGCCATTTTTGGTCTTTTTTGGTGAATGGTATTAACACAGTGTATGATTTGGTAGGAATATTGCTAATTTGGGTTCTAAATATTCGTCCCAATATTCTTGTAGTTGGTAAATCTTTTCTTGATTATATTCTTTTGTTTTATGCATTTCGTGTATGAATAGAGTTCTGAACATGTGTTCTAGGTTTGGAATTTTATTATCGATCCTGATGTATTGAGGGTGAACTTGTTTGATTATTTTAAGATATCTGTTATAGATTCGAATAAGATAGTCTTTTGGAATATCTTTATCAGTTCCTTTGTTCCCTTTGATTTCTCTTTGTTTAAACTATTTTAATATTTGTTCTATTCCTGGTTCGCAGAATATGGTATAATTTAATTTATTTGGTAATAAATTGAATGTTGAATGTTCAATCATTTGTTGTAGTTTTGCTTTTTCAAATTCATTCTTAATATTTTCTGCTATGAAGAATTGTGTACTATATACCATTCTATCTTCGATGATATAGGTGTTATCAGGAATTTTTCTTTCAAGTTGCAGTCGATGTAATTGTTGATACATCATGTTCCATTCATTGATAATGATTAATTGTAATGCAAAGTTATATCTTTCTTGGTCTTTATAAAATATTTTTAATAAATCTTTATGTTGTAAAGTGATTTCTTCTCGTAAAATTACGGTTTGTCCTAATTTTTGTAGCAATTCTTTGAGCCAGTGACATAATGTAGTTTTTCCTACTGCTATTGCTCCATCGATTGCTATAAAGTTGAGTTTTAAGGTGTCATGATTTAGCATTCCATGTAGATTATCATATTCTTTTTTAATTTGATTTGCCAAAATATTCCTTAATGAGAAGTGTCAATTCTCTTTTAGGTTTTGATTATAATAATATTGGATTTCTTGATCCATATATTCTTTCCATTTAGTATATTGTTCTGGTTGTAATTCCTGCATTTTTGATGCGGCTATTTTTACGAATAGATTTTCTTCTACACATTGTACTATTGTTGTCGAATTTTTTAAGATTCTGTTCAATGCTACTTGTGGTCTTATTTCTTCTACAACTTTTTGTATTTCCTGAATATCTTGTTTTTCATTACTAAGATGCTTAAAGTTTGAGAATAAGGTTTGTTTATTTTCTTCGTCAAAACTATTAATCTCTTTCATTGTAATGTCATGTTTTGATTCTGATATTGGTGTTTGATTAAAGAGTGGTAATTTTTCAATCTGATTTCTCCAAATTTGGTATCCTTCTAATTGTTTTGCAGAGGTGGTTTCTCCTTTGTATGTTAATAAGTTTTCTCCAAAGATTATTCCCAAGTTGTTGCAATTTTCTATGAATTCTTGTGAATAGTTTGTCGATTTTTGATCGTTAATAAATTCAAATCCTTTTTGCCTTTTATTGAAATAAAAGGGTGGTGGTTTACTGTTAAACCTTAGTTCTGTGAAGTGTTTAGGTATTTTTAGTCTGTTTTGTTTTTTGGAGTTTATTATTTCATTGTTAACATTGAATGAGTTTAGTATGGTGAATTCTTCTTCTTCCAATTCTTTTTGTGAAAGATATTGGTCTACATTTTCATCAACTTTTCTAAGTTTGATTAACTTCTCTTTTAATTCTTTGAACTCTTTACTATCAGGTTCTTTTAGGAGTTTTTCCATTACTTCTTGTTCCTCTATTTTTCGAAGTTTCTACATTATTTGTTCATTTTTCCATTTGTTGATTATTGCAGTTATTCATTTTTGGGCAAAATAATTCTGAGCTTTCTTTAAGTCTTTTTGTAATAGTTTTGGGTTTGTTGAGATATATTCTTCATAGAAGATATAGTTTTCCATGGTTCTTGTACGTTTGGTACTTTGATTATTTGCCATGTGTTTATGAATTCGTTTTCTTTCAGAAGTTCTCTTGTTTCTTTAGCTTCATCTTTCATTACTTGGTTTTTATATTCATCAAGTAATTCTTGTTTCATTTTTTGTAATTCTAGAAAGGTTTCAATAAATTCTTCAAGTTTTGGATAATACTTTTTGTATTCTTCCAAATATTTTTCAAGTTCTTTTGTTAGTCCTGTTTTTTCTTTGGTCATGTAGATTTTATGTATCATTTGTTTCATTTCTAATTTACTATGAGTTTCTGGAATATGATCTTTTGGATCAGGTAGGTCATTTCTCATTTTGTTATACACTTCTAGATACTGTTAGTATACTTTTTGCTCAAATATCTCAGTCATTTTATTATGATAATTGACTTTCGTTCCTTAGTGAGTTTAGGTATACTTTACTAAGATCTGGATCTGAGTTTTCAATTTCTTGATTATCTTCGAAATCAAATCTATCGTTGTCTTCCAATGGTGGTAAGATTCCTGTGACTTCGATAGTTGTTAAGTCTTGTCTAATATATATAAGTAAGTCATGTGTCTGTTGTTGAATGTATTCAAATATCCTACAATCGTCCGTTTTTCAAATAGCTTTAATAGTCGAGTTTACTCCTTTGAGTAATTATTTTACTGCTTTAAGGTTTGCTTCTCTGTTTATTACTTCAGTTGGTGGTTGTTCTATCAATTGTTATTTATTAATAGGAATAGTTGTTCTATTTTTGTTTCGTTAAGGTTGTTTTCCTTAATGATGTTAAATATTTGCTGTACTGCTTCTATAATTACAGTGGTGTTCATATAATTATTTCTTTTTTAGTTGGATTTTTTTTGTTGAGTAAGTCTGGATTGTATTTTTTGATACAATTTCTTTGTTTGTTTTAATTCAGTTTTGGTTATAACAGTATTCTGTTTATTAGTTAAGTGCCTGTTGAATGACTCTAATTCCAAGTCGTTTGGATGTTCAAATAGTTTTCTGTTGCTTCTTTCAATGAGCTTCAGAAGTTCTTTTTGTATATAACGTTGACCCATAGTGGTAGTGTGTTTTAATTTGTCTCTTTTTATAGTTGTTAAATTGTTATGAGACAACTATGAATATTCTTAAATTCTTTTGGAATTTTGAGAATTTCTTTGTGTAATTTCATTATTTTAAATGAAATTGTTTGTTTGGATATTTCATTATCAAAATGAAATATTAATAAAGTGTGTAAATATTTTGAGTTATACGCGTCGTATCTTTGCCGCGTGTCCATGTGATTCCATCTCTTATCCTTTCTAAATATAGTAATTTGTTGATATAATTTCCTTCGTGTTAATCATGCCCCAATTCCCATGACTAATAATGTTTATATGTCGGCTGTTGCATTCTGGTAGGCGTGAGATAAGTTTACAAAGTATTGACTTATTCAAGCTTTAAACCTCACTGTGTACCCTAGCCACATTCTAACATTATTTTGTTTACACTTTAATAGTGTATTAACGCGTAAATATTATGACTAATTCTTTTCAATGGTGTTGATAAGTATTTTTCCCAATAAGTTGATATTAAGTCTTATGTGCTTTATAAGGCACTGCTTGTAAATATTTTTGTTTTTCCCTTTTTGTGCAATGCCCCTTTCATCGCATAGTACAGTCGCTTTCTTTCCAGAACAGGTATAATTACTTTTCCATTATCCTATTTCTTTAAAGCGTCCTTATTGTAATGTATACATAAATATTTTTAATAAAATTTAACTAATTATAAAATATAAGATAAACTATATATAGTAATATGAAATATTTAAATAATAAGTGATAAATATTTAGTCATTCGATAAGGGTAATTATCAAGCTTGGCGAGTTTGGTACGGATAAACTTTTGTCAATTTTGTTGACATAATCAGTGGTTAAATCTACTTTAATTTTCTTGGCTTTTTGGAATTTTGATTCTAGGATTTCTGTACATTCATCACGTTCTTGGATTCTTTGTTCCAAGGATGATTTACTTCGAGTTAGTTGTGGTACAGTTAATAATTCTTGCTTTTGTTGAATGACAGTTTCCAATGCTTCTTCCTCAGTAGGTAATGGTAATTCTTCAATGTACTAATTTCTTGTTGTAATTCTAATTCTCTTTAATGTAGAACACTTCTATCAAGATTAATATATTGGTCTTCAATTGTTTGCAGATGGGTGTTATGGTACACCACCTGGTACTTGCTAGATAGTGTTCCGTGTTATCAGCTCTTGTTTTATAAAGATTACATATTTCATCATAAAATTTAATATTATTACTGTAAATATTTCTTTCATTAAATATATAATGTTCCACTAAGTTTCGTAGAGTAAGGATTTCTGATCTAATTTCATTGTGGCTTCTATTGAGATTTTTAATCTCTTGTCTCCATTCTATTTCTTCGATTCTTTCAATAAATTTGGATGTTCCTGTTTGTGTACATTCCTGACATCTTTGATTTTCTTTTTCTTCTGGTGATTGACACCATGATGGACAAGTAGTACATTTTGTGAATTGTCTTACTTCTGTAAAGTAACAATATTCGCAATATGTTTCCTGATCATTTGTTTCAAAATAAATATGATTATCTTCTGAGAATATGGAGTTACATTCTCTATTACAATATCTTGCATTTTTAATAGGTTCTATCCACAGTTCTTTTCCTTTATTTGTTGATATATTAAATAGTCCTTGAGCTTCAGCTTTCTTCCTGAATTCTTCTATTGTTTGTTTTGTTAATTCAACGTGTTCTTCCTTATTGGAGAATTCTAAATATTGTAAAATGATCTCTTCATAATCTTCTTCTCTTGAGTATTGTATATAAACATCATTATCTGTTTCTTCTAATGCTTTTTCAATTGGAATTATCCCTCTTAAGAAGTTAATTATTTTAATCATCTTTGTGAGGTTTAAATCATAAAAGCTTCCTGCCTTTTGTTTGAGAAACAGTAATGATGTAATCTAGTTTCTAGATTTATATTCTCGTTATATGTTGCATCAATCCATGCTTTCCATGCATATTTTTCTTCTAGATTACAGAAAAAATGTTGATCTTGATTGATCATACTATTTCGAATTCCTGGTGTCGCACAGATTTTACAGGTGTGAATCTCTCCTTCATTTAGAAGTTGTACCATTATTTCTTCTTTTTGATTGTTCCCTTTTTGAAGTTGTTCTGCAAAATTGTATCTACAATTTTTACAATATAGTAAGGTGTTTCCTTCTTGGGTAATAATTTCTTGAAGATCATTCCTTTCAAAATTGGTTTTACATCCACAACAGTGGTAGGTATGTTTCATTTTAAAGGAGATTCAAGTAGGTGTTCCATTTCCGGAGCTTCTTCTTTTGACCATATTTTGGTCGCATCCACATTTGAATGTCTTGTTCTGCTATTCAATCCTTCTTTTTTCACAGTTTCCTATTTCATGTTTCTTGAAACAGTGTCTACACTCTTTATTAGTTTGTTCAGTTACCAAAAGCCTATGTCGTTCCAGTCTTCATTGATTTCTTTTGATTTCGTAATTATTTTCAAATCCTGGAAATTCCGTTTCCTTTTGCTGAAGCTTTCTGCATGATTTTCTGTAACATCCGTACTGTTTACACTCTTGACAGGGGATATCATGTTCCCATGTTTGATGTCCATATTGGTTGCATTTGTTGCATATGAAGTTTGGACAGTCTTTTCTGGTATGTCCAGTTTCTCTACATTCTTTACAGATTGAGAATCTGCATTCAAATTGTGTATGTCCATTTTTATGGTATACAGAACATCTTTGAATGTCATCTTCTTCTTCACTTGTTGCAGTATATCTGTCAGTTCTATTTTGGTTTGTTGTTCTATCTGGTTGTGTACTTCTTTTAAGTACTTGTTTATTTTGTGAGTGATTTTCTCGATCAATTCTTCGTGTTGTTCTTTTGCCATTAAGTATAGTTCTAACAGGTTTACGTGATATCCTGTTATATATACCATTTTGTTGGGAAGGTGTTGTGCCTTCACACTTATCAGTTGAGGTTTTGGAGTTCCAGTGTTAGTTGCCATTTTAGGTTTTCGTCAATTAATTTTTGAATTCGCCTTTGTCTGTCAAGTTTTTCTTTAACTTTAAGAAGTTCTTTTATTTCTTTTCTTTGGCTTTGAGTTGGTCCTAAATATTCTTTCCAACTATTAATTATTTTAATTAGTGTTTTACAGAGGTCCCAATGGTTAATTTGTCTAATTTCTTTAGGAAGTTTGTATCCTAATATTTGTTCTACTTCTTCTATTTTTGCTTCAATACTTAGAGAATGGTATACGTTTTTATTCCAATGTTCAATATAGTAACTTTGTTTTTGGTTCATTTAAGTTGCCTTTCAACTTCCTGTAGTAGTAGACTTAGTCCTAGTGCAGTTTGTACACTTTTGATTTTATTTGTTATTCTTAATATTTCTTCAAGGAAAGTTATTTCCTTTATAGGGTCGTTTTCTTGGAGATCTTTTTGGTATTGATAAGGTTTCTACCAACGTTTTTCTTGTGGGTTTGGTAATGCAGTAGTTATTTCTTCCAGTCCTGATAATACTTCAGTTATTTCAGTTTTTACTTTTTCAAGAAAGTTTCTTAGTTTAGAAGTTCTTTCTTGGTTATTATTGTTTTGTTCCATTGAATAGTGAGTTGAAGCGAATCATTTTGGGGTTCTTTAAATACTTTCAGGGTTATTTACTTTGTAACCAGTTTTTGTTCCCGTCCCCAAATTCTAAGATTCTACAATTTCCTTTTGAGGTTTATCTTGAGTATTTGCTTCTTCTAAATCTTCAATTAATAATTCATTTTTCATTACTTCAATCATTGCTTCCCACAGATCATTGTTTTGCCTACGCCAAATGTATTCCCAAAGATATGATTCAATCTTATTTTCAGTTCTATTTCTGAATGGTATTCCTATCTTTATTCCAAGCCAGTTGGCTTCAATGGTATTTGTGTGAACTCCTGTTTCAGGGTCTACAAAGTATTCTGAATGGTTTACAGTCTTATGATCAAATCCTAACGTTGATGTTATGTTTACATAAGATTTTAAACAATCTGAATAAATAGTTGATCCTTCTTCAATGTTATCTTTGATTAATTGTAATAATATTGATTCTTTCTTATCAGGTATTATTGTAACAAATATTCTACGTTCTTTTGTTCTTTCAATAGCTCCAAATACCCAAGCCCCTTTCACGGGTTTTCTGCGGTGGTATTTATTTGGTCCTATTTTGGATTCATCCAATTCTACAATGATTCCGGGTCCTCCTATCTTTTGTTTACAGCGTTGAACTTGTGATCCAACAAGATTTCTAATATTGTTGATGTGATACGTGATTACGTTTGACGCGGTATCAGTGTAAATTGATATTGATGTCATGGGTACTTTTAGTAACCATAAATAGTATATTTCAATTGCTTTGTTTACGGGTAATCTGGCGTTTTCAAACCATGAGTTGGTAAATATTGACTGCGTTTTTCTACAATTGCTATTGTTACAAATAAACATTTTGGCGTTTTTCTTATCGGTCTTCATTAGCTTGTTACATTTTGGACAATTTAATTCATTATAGATTATTCCTGTTGTTTGTAAATATTTAATACATTCTAATTCATCTTCTAAGATTCCTTTAATCTCGTATCTAGCAGGTATCCCGCGATTCTTTATCTTTATTTCAGTTGACATTTTCTCATGAATTTTTAATTATCGTTTTCATTGATATAATCATAAGGTGGTGTTCCTTGTTGTAATTCAAGTTCTAATTCTGCTACAATTCTAGTAAGAAATTGTACACTAAAAAGTATTAATTCTTCATACATTATGAGAGTTTCAATCATTATTTAAAGAGGTGTTTTTCTATATGTTTCCCTTATACTTTTGCATTTGTTTTGATCCTTTTTATCATATATTTATACCTTTTTGACTGTTGCTATTTTTAGCCTTTTCATTCTACTTTATCATTTCCCTTTTTTCAACATGTCATTTAATAATAATATTTCGGATGATTATCTTGAATCCCTTAATGATGATTATTCAGAGGTTCAATCAAAATGTTCTGAAGTTTCTAATTCTGATTTTGTTGATTTTTTCTTTTTACTTTCTCAACATCATTTTATTGTTCAACTTAATTCTTTGAAAGTTTTTATGTCCCTTTCTTTGGCTCATTAAGTTGTTTCTTGGTACAGAACTGATTCTATTTATTCTCTTATTTTGAATAACATGGTTCATCTCATATGTATTGAGAATGGTTTTGACATTCAACCCGATTCTTTTTCTTGGATTGTTTTTGGCGATAATTTCTTGAATGATTTGGATTTTAAATCCGTTATTCAGGCATTTGGGTTTGACCCTGATCATGAGGATTTTTCTTTTAAGACTTTTCTTGAACAAGAAGTTATTTCCCTTGAGACTTCTAGCGGTGATGATAATTTTTTTGATTTTTCTGAGGAATCTGGTTATCAAGAATGGGATTCTTCCCCTTCTCTAAATCTTAGCCCTATTGAGGTAGAGATTCTTAATTTTCTTAAGGGTTGTTTGTCTGATGATTCTGATACCTCAATGGTTACTGAATCCGATGAGATTTCTTGTGAATATTTCGATGGTCAAAGTGTTTACTTTTCTTTTATATTAAAAAGGCTTCTTTGGTTCCTGAGGATTCTACTCAAAGTAGGGTTTCATTGGTTTATTATATATGTCGAGCGTGAGTAGTTAGATAACTACTTACGTTGGGCATAATGCTTGAATAAATGTATACTTTTTGGTTAACCCCTATTTTCTTTTTCAGAAGTTTCTACTATTTCCAATGATGGTATTTATCATTTGGATTATTCTTATTTAAAGAAATTTAATTGTCAATTTTGTTATCGTTATGTTTGTAATTGTTGGGCAGGTTATACTCATAGTGACGATAACGATGATTATGATGATTATTATCATAGTAATTAATTATCACAATTTCTTTTTTCATTACTTCTTGTATTATCTCATCTGTTGTTTTATCCTTATCACCATTATTTATGTGTTTATTTGCTATTCTTGATAATAAATCGGCTGCTTTGTTTTCAGCTCCTTCAATTCTGTGAATTTCAAAATCAAATTCTAGCATTCTATAAATCCAATTTTCAATGATTCTACTTGTACTTTTATTTTTCTTGTTTGCTGAGATGCCTGTTGCATCTGTGTAAATATGTATTTTCTGATTTCCATTATAATGTCTCCATTGCTCCAGAAATGTTAAGATCGCATATATTTCTCTTTGTGTTGCAGGCCAATTTTGTTGACTTGTGTTTAATCCGTGTGAGCCAATTTCTATAATTCGTCTTGTTGCTTTAGGCGGTTTAGAATAGTCTTTTTGTAATTCCTCTTTTAATAGTTCTTTACAAGATAACATATTTTTTACTCTATAATGTTCTCGATTTTCATCTTCTTGATAAAGTATTGCTCCAATTCCATATTGTGAAGCGGCACATTCCATAAAGAATGGTTTGTTAGGATCTGGGAATGATAAATATATGTTTCGTTTTACCTCTTTTTTTAGTGTATCGAATGCTTTTTGACATACTTTAGTCCATTTAAAATCATTGTTTCCAGTTAATTCATATAACAGTGCTGCTATGTCTGCAAAATTTAGAATATATGGTCTAAAATAATTCATAAATCCCATAAATGCTTGTACTTCCTTTTTATTGGTTGGTTCAACTTTTTGATCTATTAATGCGGATTTCATTGCATTTTTATAGATTTTCCCATTTGATACTTTGAAATTTAGTATGGTCGTTTCTTTGACCAAAAATTCGCATTTGCTTGGTTTTAGCTTCAAGCCCCCAATTTTGAGCTTTACTAAAGTCCACTTTAGACGATTTTTCATTTGTTCCAGTGAATTTGCTACGACTGTTAAGTCATCCATATATATTTTTATCCAATCATTTTCTCCTAATAGTTTATTCATTTCCCCTATCAGGTATGCTGGTGCTGTGGTAATCCCAAAGGGTAACCTTTTCCATAGGAAGATTCCAAATCTTCCAAATCTACTTGCAGTATATTTCTGTGATTTGGGGTGTATATTTAGTTGCCAATAAGCTGATTTTAAATCCATTGTTGTATAATATTTATGTCGAGATATGTCTTGTAGGAATTGTTGTACATTAGGTAATGGTTGCTTAAATTTTAGTAAATGTTTATTAAGCCTGCTATAGTCTATCACTATAGCTTTTCTTCCATCTTTTTTAGTTATTATTTGTATATTACTTGCCCATTTACTATTTCCTGGATATATTACGTCATTCTTGACTAAATCTTCCATTAGTTCCTTAATAGTTTTTTCCACTTCTGGAGTATATTTTCTTACTCCTTGATTTTTATCATTAAGAGGTATATCTGAATCCGGTTTATTTGTTTCTAATACAATATCAGCTTTGATATTTCTATTTACATAAGTTCCTTGTTCTTGTTTTCTCCAAACTCCAAGTATTTTTAATACTTCTTTTCTACATCTTTCTTTAAGTATTTTAATACGTTCTTTTTCAGTTTCTGTTATTTCATTTAGTGTGAGGTATTCTGATGTGTCCTGATATGGTTCTAAATTCCCAATATGTTCGTTTTTACTTATTTTTAAATCTCGTGCAGAGACATTCATTATGATGATTCTTTCCCCATTTGGTAATCCTGGTTGGATTGCTATTCCCTTTTCAGCCATTCGTAGTGGGGTTCCTACTATTACTTTTGTTTGATTACATGGTTGTATCTGTATACTTTGCATAGTATGTGCGGGTATAGTAATCTTTTCATTACTATATATTTTCCTTTTTTATTTTCCCGAATAATGGTTGGTATTATTCTTTTCTTTTGTAGTTTGTGTAAGTGATTGAGTCGAATATGTAAAGTACTTTCTGATTTAGTATCGTCTTGTTCATTTTCTGTTTGATATTTATCTTTGGTATATCCATATCTTTCTTGATTTTCTAGATTTTCTTTATTGGCTTGTTCTATTGCTTCATCAAGTTCTTCTTCATTTATTGATTTGTTTATGGAGTATTAATCATCATTTCCGTATATTTCATTAAATGATGGTAGTGTATCCGGTATCCAAGTATATGTTGTTCTTGTTTTTCCTTTCCAAGTATCTATTACTGGTACTTTTCAATATAATTGATTATCTCTTATTTTAGTTGTGGGAGTTGTTGGATTATTACTATTTTCTCCCATTCCTCCTTGCTCTTCTTCTATTTGTCTATTAACTTGATTGATAGCGTCTTTTTCTTCTTCTTCACTCCTTTTTGAGCTTGTAGTTTTAATGCTTGATGAACTTGGTATAGTATAATCATAGTTTTGAGTTCTTCTATATTTATTATTATTAAAATCTTCAATTTCATCTAGAATTTCCCGTCTGAATGATTTTAGTATTTCTGGTGTAGATGATCTACTATGTTTTCTGTTATAATAGTTTGGGTTTTCATTATAATTTACTTGTGTTGGAGTACATATTCTTTCGTCATAATTTATTGCTATCGGAGTATGTACTCTTTCATTTTCCTGTTTCCAGTCTGGATTAAGACGTGATAGTGTTGTTGGTCTTGAGCTTTGTACTAAGGATCTTCTTCCCCATGGTATTAAGCTTTTCCCTGTTTCATAAGCATTTCCTAATGCTTTGATTATTGGGTTCTTTTGAGGTGATGTGGTTTTTGGTATTTGATTATTCCGTTTTGACATTTGTGATAGTCTTTCTTCGTCATAAATATCATCATTGTCTGTTGGTGATATGGGTATTCCTACTGCCTCATTTTCTTTTTTAAATTGAAGATCTCTGGGTATATTATATTTATCGTATGGTTGATATGTAACTCTTCCAGTTACATCTGGTTCTAATCGTATTGGTTTTTCCTTTTCTCTCTGATTTGATGTTTGTTGTTGAANTATTTGATTATTCCGTTTTGACATTTGTGATAGTCTTTCTTCGTCGTATGGTTGATATGTAACTCTTCCAGTTACATCTGGTTCTAATCGTATTGGTTTTTCCTTTTCTCTCTGATTTGATGTTTGTTGTTGAAGCATTTTATCAATATATTTGGTATCATACATGATATCTGCACAAAGTATATCATAAAATTCTACCCTTTTATTATGTATTTTTTGTTTTGTTTTATCATTTTCACAGTATGCTTCTGCTTCAGCAAGTTTTGCCATTATTTCTCTTTGTTCTATTTCTTCCATACTTTTGAATTCTATTGCCTGAATTCCTAATGTTCCCTCAATATCTGTTGTATATACTTCATGCAATTCTTCTAATTCTTTTCAGTTTGTATAGAATGTTGCATTATTTGCTTTATCCATTTCTAATAGATATTTATATATATATTCTCGTCTATTTTCTGAAAGTTCTGCATCATTTCCTATAGGTTTTACATCTGCAAATTTCTTTAGTTTTTCTTCAATTTGTTCTTCAGTTAACCCGTCTACATATCCATATTTGTTATTGAGCATTTCAAGCCTTTCTTAAGCTTTTTGAATTTTTTATCAATTTTCTTATCTTTTACAATGTTCCTGAGAATATGGCTATATCTAGTCTTTTTAATTTTGATCTTACTGTTTGTCCCATTAGTTGTTTACTGGGTTTAGTTTCTTCCAGTCTTTCAGGTTCTTTTCCTTTTTACTTCCTTTTTTCAGTGGTAATATTTGATTAAGCGTTTCATCCATCTGTTTGAATACACTTTCTTTATGAATTTCGTTTAATTTTTTCTTTCCTTGATTAGCAGGTCTTTCATTTTCTGCTTTAAAGGTTGTTCTTTGTAATTGTTCTGCAAGCTCGACAATGTCTTTATCTTCAAACTTGTATCCCATAGGTATTGCAGGTATATATTCTTCTCCTTGCTTTTGCAAGTCTTTAGATTGTTCTTTGTCCTTTTCCTTGGACCATTCTTTTGAACGTTTATCTTCCTCTAGGAGATCGTCCGCGTATTCCCTTAGTTTCATTACTTCATGTATCTGTGCAATTTGATCAGATAATTCTATATTTGGTGTTTCAAGTATTACAGCACAGACCTCTTTATGCTGCATTATAGTTTTAAATACATCTTGTATTAAAGTAGCTGTTGGATCTAGTATATGCGCATGCTTATCCATTCCTCTCCCAAATATTGCTTCTTGGGGATTGTTGTTTATATGTGCTAGCATTATTTCATGTCCATACATATCTAATGTATTCTGGTATTCGTGTACACTATTTCCTTGTCCTGCTGCCCAATAATGTTGGGTATCCCAGCAGATTGCTATTCTTTTCCTTGTTTTATTCTTGTTTCTATACCGTAGCTCTTGGTCTATACTATTCAAGATATCCATGAGGTCAGCCAATGATGATCCAAAGCAATTTGTACTTGCACTATTTTCTAATAATATGCCTATGTCCAGGCCTTTTTCCTGTATCTTTTTCAGTATGTAATTGATGTTTTCTATTACATCCTTCCTTTCTCGATCGAGTTTTGTTCCTAAATGTAGTACTGCCCATTTTATATTCATTTTTTTAGCGCGTTTTAATTCTTGTAATATTCTAGTTATTTTCCAATTGACTTTCTTTTCACCATTATCATGTTTGTATAATGGATCATTTATGAATAATCCCATATTAAAATGTAATACCATGTTTAGTCCTATTTCTTTATTTCCTTCTATAATATTCATATCTTCTATCTGATCTGGTTTCCCTTCTTTTACTGAATTATTTTCATATTTGAGAAATATTTGTACTGTTAGATTGTGTAATTATTGCAGTTCTAACAATTTCATTCCATTGAGAAGATTCTTCTTTTTCTACTTCTCCAATGGTTACTCCTACTAGTTTGTTTCTTTTTTCATTTTCTTTGACTATTTATTTCAGTCTTTTCAGTTGTTTTTCATAAGCTCGTGGTAATAGATTTTGTACAAAATGTGAATTCCATTTTGGTGAATATTTGGTTTCTACCCATCTATTTGCATTCATTGTTTTTTCTTTTGTTTTTGCAATCGTAAATTGTACTTTCTTTTTCTTTTCGGGCAAATTTCTAATTTTTATTTTATTAATGCGTTGGGTTGCCAACGGCAATTGTATCTCATTATTATGGGTAATATTGTTGTCAAGTCATCTTGTTTGATTAGTTTGAGTTCGTGTTATTTGTTTCAACACGTGGTCATTTTTATAATGGTTTGGGTTCGGGTAATCTTTTTCGATTACCACGTTGGGCGCCAATGGCAGGTTTTTTTCGCTTTCGACTAAGTCACTAGTTTTTTGAGCAAGGTAACTAGCTGCACGTGATTTTAATGCATCTTGGTCTTTCACAACCTTTTGTTGGATGATATTTTTATAATTTTGTGCTAACATATGAGACTCATCCTCTGTCCCGATATTTTTTAAATTGAGGTTCAAGGTGCGATCCGGGTTTCTGTCGTATAACCAGTGTGATAGGTTCGAATATGATGTCTTGGTATGATATTGGTTTGCCTTTTATGAGTACTATTTGACTTTTTCTGTCTTTAGTTATATCATATCGTGCTTGATCTACTTCTGACATTAATATGTAGAATTGTTCTCCTTCTATTATTGCTACTTTAATAGTCATTAGATAGTTTTCAAGTTGAAACGTTACAGGTATTTTCCCATAATTTGCTATGCTAATTCTTCCTGGTGTTATTGCAGAGAATTCTGCTTCTTTTGGTATTAGATGTAAAAGGTTCCATTGTTTTGCAACATTGTATGTCATTACGCTTGAGTTTGCTCCTTCGTCAAAAAGTATTTTAATAGGTTTCCCGTTCATCAGTCCTATAAGTTCATATGCTTTTTTGCCTTTTTCATTTGGTATTAACCATTGTGGTTTACTTGGAAAATGATATGTTTTGAGAAGATATTTATAGTCCGAGTCTAGTTGTGCTTTTTGGTACATTTCATTTGATAACATTTCTTTGGCAGAGTATTTTTCATATTGATTTTTAATATTTTCTTTATTAATAATTTTGTTATTAATACATTTAATTTCATTTAATGATATTTTGTTACTTTTGGTAACAGTTTTGACATTATTATAATACTCTTTGGTACTTAGATTATTTCTACAGCCTTTTGTTTTGGGATTTAGTTCCTGAGTACCTTGCAGGTTCCCTTTTAGAAATAATTTTTATGAATTTTATTCATATTTTGTTTGATGTTTACAGAGTTTATTCTGGTGTCTTCTTCACTTTCGTAACTTTTGTAGTCATCGTCATTTCTGATGTTATTGACTCGTTTTCCTTTGGTGTTCTTGTCATTGTTTCGGTAATTGTTTCTTTCTCTTCTCTCAGGTTTTCCTTCTTTTTTGTTCTCTTTGATATTGTTAAGTCTTCTTCTTTGGTTGTTGTTGTTCTTTCTGAAGTTGTTTTTGTTCTTTCTTCTGAAGTTTCCTCTGTTGTTGTTTCTCCTATAATTATTGTTTCCTTTTGAGAATTTGTTATAACTTTTTGTATTATGGATCATTGGAGTTGGTCCTCTTGCAAATTTGCCTCCATAACTATTTCTGTTACTTTCTTTACAATTTTTGGTATGATAAGGTCTTTCTCTTCCACACCATTTGCAGTATTGTACTTTGAATACAATTTGACCATTTCTTCCTCTTTCTGTTTTAATTCTGTTGAAGTTATTATGTCCTATGAGTTTCAGACAGTTTCTTTTGTAATGACCAGGTTGGTTGCATAAGTAGCATTTAAATATAGTTTCATTTGAAGTTTGCACGTTATTAAATTTAATAGATCTTTTTGGATCTTTATAATGAGATATTTTTAGGTTTCCTGTTATTGATTTGGTTAGTCTTTCTGATAAGAATTGAGCATCTGCTGCTTTAAAGAATTCGGTTCGATTTCTTGGTTTTGTTCCATTGATGCTATGTGTTGCATTATTTTTGGTGGCATTTTTGATAATAAGAACATATATTCTCCTCTGTAGATGTTGTTTGCCCATTGCCAATTTGATATTTCTAGTAATTTTTTATATTTATTGATTTGGTTTCTCATTTCATTATCATTGTTGTAATCAAGATTTTTGCTAAAGTCGAAATTCCATAAGTCTTTTTGACTTGTTTGCTGTATTGAATCGACTAGGAATGCATTATCGAATACTTCTCTGAATTCTTTTTGTTCAGTTCCAGCATGTATAGCAGGTGTACATCTTGCTGCTGCGTCAGTTGCTGTTTGATGAAATAATCCTGAATATGCATGATTTGAATCAATTGGATAATTGTTGACATCTTTTAGTGTTGCTACTATAGTGTCTCTGTTGTTGATATCACTTCTCCAATAGAGGTTTATGTTTCCACTTTTTGCATCGAATATTTCCAATACTGTTCCTTTTAATTTTGTTCTTACGATTGCTAGTACTTGTATTATAAATTCTATTGACCATCTTGCATGTGGTGCTGCTGCTAGTCCAGTGGTATTTGCATTTTCGTCAACTTGTGTATATCCTACTTTTGGATTTTCTGAGAATCTTCCAAATATCATAATATCTTTTATTCCAAATATTGTAAATGCATTTTCTAATTGATTTCTTCATGGTCTGTATGCTTTGATGTCTCTGTCGAATTCTCCTATGTGTTCTCTGAATGCTGTTAGTTTTGGCCATCCGGGCTCTGATCCAGTTGCCATTTTTTATTGTGGTAATGGTATATGGTAGTTGCATCTTGTAAATTTTAGCCAATTTTCTAGATTTCTAGATGTTCTATTTGCTAACTGAAGTGCTGTAATAATTCTTGGTGTATCTTGTAAGATTAGTACGTATAATAAATATATTGCTGTATCTTCTTCTGTTATCACAGTTCTTTTTTGAGATCTTATTGTTGCTGGTTGTCTTAGTGTTACGTGTTTTCCG
>QKWP01001480.1:53414-114969 GCA_003550325.1 Gigaspora rosea
TTATATATTATTGCTATTGCTGATGTGATTATTAGTGTTCCTAATATTGCTAGTGTTTCAATTACGTTACTATCTTGAAAGTATTGTGGTATTTGAGTAATTGTAGGTGTTGAGGTTGGTGTTGATGTTTGGGTTATCAATTATGTTGATATTGATATTACTGTTGATAATATTGTTGATACTACTGTACTTGGTGTTATAGATATTTGTATTAATGACATGTATTCTTAGAATATTCCTGTATTCTTTAGATTATTTAGATTTGGTCCGTAAAGTAGTTGGTCAGTATCGTTAGCTATGATAGGTTGTCTTTTCCTTAACTTTTCTTTTTGTTTCTTTTGGACTTTGATCATGTGGATTATGTATATTAATGTTAATCCTCCGAGTAATATTGTAGCTATAGTTATAGTTCCGTATATTCCTAATAATCGTAGTTGATTAGGATCTTTTTCAGATATTAATTATTTTCTTTTAGGTGGTATATATTTCTTTAATGCAGGTGGCTTCACTGGTTTAGTCGGTGGCCTTCGCGGTGCAGTGTTGGGTGGTATGTATCCTTGGTTTAATCTTTGTTGTACTTGTCTGTCAATAATTATCTGTTGTGGTGACCGGTGTAGGTTCACTGGCGGTCTGACGTATGGTATAGGTAGTGGATTATTAATAGGTTGTTTTGGTAAGGTAGGTGTCCTATATTGGTAATTATATTGTGGTTTCTTTTTCCTTTGTCCAAACATATATTGTTAAGTTATTTTTAGTTAACAACAGCAAGTTGAGTCAGTGTTAAGGTATTGATCTGCTCCAGGTATGGTCTTGTTGACCTTCTTTTTATAGCGTTGATGTTTACAACAGCAGTATAGTGATACTATAAATAGTAGTGCTACGAATATAGTAATAAGTTCTATGTATAATAGTTGTGTCGCTAATGGATTGTTGTCAAATGTTGTATAGTAAAGAGTTGTTGAGTTAGTTTCAGTCATTAGTTATTGTGAGTCATTAATTATTGGTAAGCTTTTTGTATTGTTGATGGTGAATAATTATAGATATTGTTATAGTGGATATAAGTATTGCTATAAGTAGTAATGTTGTACTAATTATTGATATTATTGTTGTTGTCCTAGATATTTCTATTATTCCAGTATGTGTTTCTTTCCTTAAATAGGTATTTATCGTGAATAATATTCCAAATAATATTGTTGCTATGAGTATTATGAATGATACTAATGTTGGTATGTTGTAATGTTTAATGTTGTTTTATATCCAAATGTAGGTATGTCATTCGTGGTATGATTTTTGCAGCTATTTTTATACTTTTGTTTATAAGCTTTGTAATTTCAAATTACGTGTTGTTTATGGATATCCTTGGTAATCCGGTGGTCTAGATGTTTGGGATGTGGCCAAACGTTGTATTTGTAATTTTAAGACTTTTGTATTCCTTTTCTTTATACAGATTATGATTGTGATTACATTGTTGATATGGCTATTGTTACGAGTTCAGCAACGAGTGTGTTTACAGCATTTGTGTCATTAAAGTAGTTTGTTGATGGAGATTGTGTTACAGTTTGAGTTGTGATAATAGTTGTTGGAGATGGTACGTTTGTTGGAGTTTGAGTAACAGTTATGACTGGTACTGTGACATTAATGTTTTGAGCTTTGGCTATTTGTTGTATTGCAGCTATTAATAGTATAATGGTTATTGCAGTTATATTCTTCATTAATTTGGTAATAGTGATTTGTAATAAGTATAGCATTAGTTCAATAGTTCAATCCTTAGTGTCTGAGTTTCCAATATGGTTGTCTTGTCAGGTGATCGGCCTAATAGTGTCAACTTAAGGTTTCGTGTTAGCCTTTATAGCCTTAGTTCAGTTGGTTGTCAGATCAGATTATTCGGTATCTATCCTGTAGATCTCTTGCTAACTTCACTATGGTACTTTCCATCGTCTTGGTACTTGTATGAGTTGATTAAGCTTCAATTGTTCTATTATGATTATGCTTTTGCTTGAATAGATTTTTATATAGATAGTTTCGCGCTTGTATTCCTTTTAGTTGTGCCAATGGTGAATTTTACTTTCTTTTTTTAGTATGCCAATTCGTGGCTTTTTCTTTTCTATTTTACTTTAATATAATCATATATTTTTTATTAAAGTTTCTCTGGTTTCTTACTACTTTCTTGTAGTGTATTTAATAAGTTGAGTACGGTTTCAAGTTGGAATGGTTACTTGAGGTTCGTAGATTGGCTATGCCTACTGTTTGCAGAGTTGGATAAGTCTCTGAGGTATTACTTGTCATTTTCAAAGGTTGGGCTTCCATTCGCTTTAATGTATACAGGTTATTTATTTATCTTGGGTATTCGTTTATTAGTTATAAAAGGATTTATTCAATAGTTTAATTTAGTATTTAGTTAAAAGGAATAATTTGTAAAGTTATTTGCACAATAAGTTTTGTTTCAATAAAATAATTTCTTTATTTAATAAAATGTGTTTCGTTGATGATTTAATACAGTAAGTCTTTTCTTTAGACTTTAAATAATGTTTATAATAATATGAAGTAAGTATTATTGTAGTGTACGTATTGTACTTAGTGTTTGATAATACACTTGCGGCTTTGTTAATACTTGTTTAAGTATTGTTTTGCACGTTTGGTTGTCATTGTGGTATGCCAATGGCTTAGTGTTTTTATTTGAAAGGAGAGTGGGTCAAGTTAATGATACTCTCTTTTGATAGTTTGTAATTAATTTTTACTAGTTGGGTGCTAAATTTTCTATAACATGTTTCTATTACATGTATTATACTAAGAGTAATTGTATAAAGGTGTTGGGTGCCATTATGGACTTATCTTGTTAGTTATAAGGGTAAGTATGCCGAGTAGGCATAAGATAGAGTGAGAATTAATTAAATAATTCACTATTAATTAAGTGAAGTGAAAACTCAATTTTTGAGTTAGCTGAGTGAAAACTCACTAAAGTTTCAAAGGTAAAAAGCTATCATATTTATACATTCGAGTGTCTAGCTATAGACTTCATTAAAAGGGTGTTGGTTGCCAGCTGTCTGAGACACTGGTCGGTTTGTGAAAAGTGTTAAAGCTATCATATTTATACATTCGAGAAGGCTATTGCTAAAAGTTTGTGCTATTCTTGCTAAAAATACATTGTAAATACTATGACTAATTATTTGGTAATGTTTACGCTATGACTATTGTTTACTATCGTTATGAATAATTTTATCGTTAATAGTAATTGTATATTAAATATAAGATTTCCGTGTATGGTAATTTCGATTTCTGTATAGGTGTGTTATGTTCTGGGTAGCACATGTGTGATCAGAAAATGTTACGGGCGCGGTACCCTGTACACGCTGTTCGATGTATTGGCCCTTGAGGATGATTCGTCCTTCAGCCTGTGCAGGTTTCTTCAATTTTGTTGAAGGTTAGTGTTAATCTTCACCTAGAAATATCTGTCGATTATTTCTATTTTACAATGTGTGCCTTTTGTACACACTTTTCCTTTTAAGGTAAATTCTTCCCAATATGCGGATATGTGTTTGTCAAAGATTTCTTCTTTGTAATAATGAATTGTTGGTGTAAATAATTCATGTTGTACTTTTTCGAGTGTTATCCATTTTCTTGGTGAGGCTTTTCAGGTTCTTTGTTAGTGAATTTTTCGTATTCTTTAGGATATACATAATATATAAACGTAAAGATTTGTATTCTTTTTTCTACTTGGTCAATATCGTGAATTCCTTTCACAAATGTTTGAGTTCCATTTTTATTGACTGAAAGGTATTGATGGTTTAGAATGAGTTGCATTCTTATTTTTTCTGGTGTGTATCCAGTTTCTTCTTCGCATTCTCTTATTGCTGCGGTGAATATTTCTTTGTCTGTTTCTTCGATGCTTCCTCCCATTGTCTCATATTGGTTGGGATAAATAGTTACATTTAGTCTTTGTGCTGTAAGTATTTGCCATTTTTGGTCTTTTTTGGTAAATGGTATCAATACGGTATATGATTTGGTAGGAATTTTTGCTAATTTGGGTTCTAAATATCTGTCCCAATATTCTTGTAGTTGGTAAATTTTTTCTGATTATATCCTTCTGTTTTATGCATTTCATATATAAATAGAGTTCTGAACATGTGTTCTAGGTTTGGAATTTTATTATCAATTCTGATGTATTGAGAGTGAACTTGTTTGATCATTTTAAGATATCTGTTATAGATTCAAATAAGATAATCTTTTGGAATATCTTTATCAGTTCCTTTGTTCCCTTCGGTTTCTCTTTGTTCAACCCATTTTATCATTTGTTCAATTCCTGGTTCGCAGAATATGGTATAGTTTAATTTGTTTGGTTGTAAATTGAATGTTGAATGTTCAATCATTTGTTGTAGTTTTGCTTTTTCAAATTCATTTTTAATATTTTCTGCTGTGAAGAACTGTGTACTGTATACTGTTCTATCTTCGATGATATAAGTGTTATCAGGAATTTTTCCTTCAAGTTGTAGTCAATGTAATTGTTGATACACCATGTTCCATTCATTAATAATAATTAATTGTAATGCAAAGTTATATCTCTCTTGGTCTTTATAGAATATTTTCAATAAATCTTTATGCTGTAAAGTGATTTCTTCTCGTAAAATTACGGTTTGTCCCAATTTTTGTAGCCATTCTTTGAGCCAATGGCATAATGTAGTTTTTTCTACTGCTATTGCTCCATCTATTACTATAAAGTTGAGTTTTAAGGTGTCATGATTTAGCATTTCATGTAGATTATCGTATCCTTTTTTAGTTTGATTTGTTAAAATATTCTTTAATGAGAAGTGTCGATTATCCTTTAAGTTTTGATTGTAATAATATTGGATTTCTTGGTCCATATGTTCTTTCCATTTAATATACTCTTCTGGTTGTAGTTCCTGCATTTTTGATGCGGCTATTTTTATGAATAAATTTTCTTCTACACATTGTACTATTGTTGTCGAATTTTTTAAGATTCTGTTCAATGCTACTTGTGGTCTTATTTCCTCTACAATTTTTTGTATTTCTTGAATATTTTGTTTATCATTACCAAGATGTTTAAAGTTTGAGAATAAGGTTCGTTCATTTCTTTCGTCAAAGTCATTAATTTCTTTCATTATGATGTCATGTTTTGATCCTGATATTGGTGTATAATTAAAGAATGGTAGTTTTTCAATCTGATTTCTCCAAATTTGGTATCCTTCTAATTGTTTTGCGGAGGTGGTTTCTCCTTTGTATGTTAATAAGTTTTCTCCAAGGGTTATTCCTAAGTTGTTGCAATTTTCCATGAATTCTTGTGAATAGTTTGTCGATTTTTGATCGTCAATAAATTCAAATCTTCTTTGCCTTTTATTGAAATAAAAGGGTGGTGGTCTACTGTTAAATCTTAATTCTGTGAAGTGTTTAGGTATTTGTAATTTGTTTTGTTCTTTGGAGTTTATTATTTCTTTGTTATTATCAAATGGGTTTAATATGGTGAATCCTTCTTCTTCCAATTCTTTTTGTGAAAGATATTGGTCTACGTTTTCATCAACTTTTCTAAGTTTGATTAATTTTTCTTTTAATTCTTTGAACTCTTCATTATCAGGTTTTTTTAGGAGTTTTTCCATTATTTCTTGTTCCTCTAGTTTTTGAAGTTTATACATTGTTTGTTCATTTTTTTATTTATTAATTATCGCAGTTATTCGTTTTTGAGCGAAATAATTCTGAGCTTTCTTTAAGTCTTTTTGTAATGGTTTTGGGTTTGTTGAAATATATTCTTCATAGAAGATATAATTTTTCCATGGTTCTTGTACGTTTGGTACTTTGATTATTTGCCATGTGTTTATGAATTCATTTTCTTTCAGAAGTTCCCTTGTTTCTTTAGCTTCATCTTTCATTACTTGGTTCTTATATTCATTAAGTAATTCTTGTTTCATTTTTTGTGATTCTAGGAAGGTTTTAATATATTCTTCAAGTTTTGGATAATATTTTTTATATTCTTCCAAATACTTTTCAAGTTCTTTTGTTAGTCCTGTTTTTTCTTTGGTCATGTAGATTTTATGTATCATTTGTTTCATTTCTAATTTACTATGAGTTTCTGGAATATGATCTTTTGGATCGGGTAGGTCATTTCTCATTCTGTTATACACTTCTAGATATTGTTGGTATGTTTCTTGTCATCTATTTCAGTCATTTTATATTGATAATTGACTTTCGTTTCTTGGTGAATTTAGGTATACTCTGGATCTAAGTTTTCAATTTCTTGACTATCTTCAAAATCAAATCTATCATTGTCTTCAAGTGGTGGTAAGGTTCCTGTGACTTCAATAGTTGTTAAGTCTTGTTTGATATATATAAGCAAGTCTTGTATCTGTTGTTGAACGTTTTCGAATATTCTACAGTCGTCTGTTTTTCGAATAGCTTTAATAATCGAGTTTACTCCTTTGAGTAGTTGTTTTACTACTTTAGATTTGCTTCTCTGTTTATTACTTCAGTTGGTGGTTGTTCCATTCATTGTTATTTATCAATAGGAATAAATGTTCTATTTCTATTTCGTTAAGGTTGTTTTTCTTTATGAAGTTGAATACTTGTTGTACTGCTTCTATGATTACAGTGGTGTTCATATAACTATTTCTTTTTTAGTTGAATTTTTTGTTGAGTGAGTCTGGATTGTATTTTTTGATACAATTTCTTTGTTTGTTTTAATTCAAGTTTGGTTATAACAGTATTTTGTTTGTTAATTAGGTGTCTATTGAATGATTCCAATTCCAAGTCATTTGGATGTTCAAATAATTTTCTATTGCTTTTTTCAATAAGCTTCAGAAGTTCTTTTTGTATATACCATTGACCCATAGTGGTAGTGGGTTTTAATCTGTCTCTTTTTATAGTTGTTCAATTATTGTGAGACAACTATGAATATTCTTAAATTCTTTTGGAATTTGAGAATTTCTTTGTGTAATTTCATTATTCCAACGAAATTGTTTGTTTGAATATTTCATTATCAAAATGAAATATTAATAAAGTGTGTAAATATTTTGAGTTATACGCGTCTTATCTTTGTCGTGTGTTCATGTGATTCCATATGTCACATGTTTTATTCTTTTTAAATATAGTAATTTGTTGATATAATTTTCTTTGCGTTGGTCATGTCCCAATTTCCATGACTAATAATGTTTATATGTCAGCTGTTGCATTCTGGTGGGCGTGAGATAAGTTTACAAAGTATTGACTTATTCGAGCTTTAAACCTCATTGTGTACCCTAGCCACATTCTAACATTATTTACACTTAGTAGTGTGTTAACGCATAAATATTATGACTAATTCTTTTTCAATGGCGTTGATAAGTATTTTTCCTAATAAGTTGAAATTAAGTCTTATGTGCTTCATAAGGCACTGCTTGTAAATATTTTTGTTTTTCTTTTGTGCTATGCCCCTTCCATCGCATAGTACAGTCGCTTTCTTTCCAGAGCAGGCATAATTACTTTTTCTATTTCTTTAAAGCGTCTAGGCTAGTTATGGTTTCATTACCCTGTTTCTTTAAAGCGTCCTTATTGTAATGTATACAAATAAAATATGACTAATTATAAAATATAAGATAAACTATATATGGGAATATGAAATATTTAAATAATAGATAATAAATATTGAGTCATTTGATAAGGTAATTATCAAGCTTGGCGAGTTTGGTACGGATAAACTTTTGTCAATTTTGTTGACATGATCAGTGGTTAAATCTACTTTAATTTTCTTGGCCTTTTGGAATTCTGATTCTAGGATTTCTGTACATTCATCGCGTTCTTGGATTCTTTGTTCCAGGGATGATTTGCTTCGAGTTGGTTGTGGTACGGTTAACAATTCTTGCTTTTGTTGAATGACGGTTTCCAATGCTTCTTCCTTATTGGGTAATAGTAATTCTTCAACGTCACTAATTTCTTGTTGTAATTCTAATTCTCTTTGGTGTAGAACACTTCTATCAAGATTAATATATTGGTCTTCAATTATTTGCAAATGGGTGTTATAGTATGCCACCCTGGTGCTTGCTAAATAGTGTTCTATGTTATCAGCTCTTGTTTTATAAAGATTACATATTTCATCATAAAATTTAATATTATTTCTATAGATATTTCTTTCATTAAATATGTGGTGTTCTACTAGATTTCGTAGAGTAAGAATTTCTGCTCTAATTTCATTAAGGTTTTTATTGAGATTTTTAATCTCTTGTCTCCATTCTATTTCTTCTATCCTTTCAATGAATTTGGATGTTCCTGTTTGTGTACATTCCTGACATCTTTGATTTTCTTTTTCTTCTGGTGATTGACACCATGATGTACAAGTGGTGCATTTTGTGAATTGCCTTACTTCTGTAAAGTAGCAATATTCGCAATATACTTCTTGATCGTTTGTTTCAAAGTAAATATGATTATCTTCTGAGAATATAGAGTTACATTCTCCGTTACAATATCTTGCGTTTTTAATAAGTTCTTTCCATAGTTCTTTTCCTTTATTTGTTGATATATTGAATAGTCCTTGAGCTTCAGCTTTCTTCCTGAATTCTTCTATTGTTTGTTTTGTTAATTCAACGTGTTTTTCTTTATCAGGGAATTCTAGATATTGTAAAATGATTTCTTCATAATCTTCTTTTCTTGAATATTGTGTGTAAACGTCATTATCTGTTTCTTCCAATGCTTTTTCAATTGGAATTAACCCTCTTAAGAAGTTAATTATTTTAATCATCTTTGTGAGGTTTAAATCATAAAAGCTTCCTGCGCTTTTATTTGAGAAACAGTAATGATGTAGTCTAGTTTCTAGATTCATATTCTCATTATATGTTGCATCAATCCATGCTTTCCATGCATATTTTTCTTCCAGATTACAGAAAAAATGTTGATCTTGATTGATCATACTATTTCGAATTCCTGGTGTCGCACAGATTTTACAGGTGCGAATCTCTTCTTTATTTAGAAGTTGTACCATTATTTCTTCTTTTTGATTGTTCCCTTTTGGAAGTTGTTCTGCAAAATTGTATCTGCAATTTTTACAGTATAGTAAGGTATTTCCTTCTTGAGTAATGATTTCTTGAAGATCATTCCTTTCAAAATTGGTTTTACATCCACAATAGTGGTAGGTATGTTTTAATTTAAAGGAGATGGAAGTAGGTGTTCTATTTCCGGTGCTTCTTCTTTTAACCATATTTTGGTCGCATCCACATTTGAATGTTTTGTTTTGCTATTCAATTCTTCTTTTTTCACAGTTTCCTATTTCATGTTTCTTGAAACAATGTCTACATTCTTTATTGATTTGTTCAGTTACCAAAAGCCTATGTCGTTCCAATCTTCGTTGATTTCTTTTGATTTCGCAATTATTTACAAATCCTAAAAATTCCGTTTCCTTTTTCTGGAGTTTTCTACATGATTTTCTATAACATCCGTACTGTTTACACTCTTGACAGGGGATATCATGTTCCCATGTTTGATGTCCATATTGGTTGCATTTGTTGCATATGAAATTTGGACAGTCTTTTCTGGTATGTCCAGTTTCTCTACATTCTTTACAGATTGAGAATCTACATTCAAATTGTGTATGTCCATTTTTGTGGCATACAGGACATCTTTGAATGTCTTCTTCTTCTTCACTTGTTGCAATATATCCGTCAGTTCTATTTTGGTTTGTTGTTCTATCCTGTTATGTACTTCTTTAAGTACTTGTTTATTTTGTAAGTGATTTTCTCGATTAATTCTTCGTGTTGTTTTTTTGCTATTAAGTATGGTTCTAACAGGTTTACGTGGTATCCTGTTATATATACCATTTTGTTGGGAAGGTGTTGTGCCTTCACACTTATTAGTTGAGGTTTCTGGAGTTCCAGTGTTAGTTGCCATTTTAGGTTTTCGTCAATTAATTTTTGAATTAGTCTTTGTCCGTCAAGTTTTTCTTTAATTTTAAGAAGTTCTTTTATTTCTTTTCTTTGGCTTTGAGTTGGTCCTAAATATTCTTTCCAACTGTTGATTATTTTAATTAATGTTTTACAAAGGTCCCAATGGTTAATTGGTCTAATTTCTTTAGGAAGTTTGTATCCTAATATTTGTTCTACTTCTTCTATTTTGCTTTAATACTTAGAGAATGGTATACGTTTTTATTCCAATGTTCAATATAGTAACTTTGTTCTTGGTTCATTTAAGTTGCCTTTCAACTTCTTGTAATAATAAAATCAGTCCTAGTGCAGTTTGTGCACTTTTGATTTTATTTGTTATTCTTAATGTTTCTTCAAGGAAAGTTATTTCCCTTGTAGGGTCATTATCCTGAAGATCTTTTTGGTATTGATATAAGGTTTCTACCAAGTTTTTTCTTGTTGGGTTTGGTAATATAGTAGTTATTTCTTCTAGTCCTGATAATACTTCAGTTACTTCAGTTTTTATTTTTTCGAGAAAGTTTCTTAGTTTAGAAGTTCTTTCTTGGTTATTATTATTTTGTTGTTCCATTGAATGGTGAGTTGAAGCGAATCATTTTGGGATTCTTAAATACTTTCAGGGTTATTTACTTTGTAACCAATTTTTGTTCTCATCCCTAAATTCTAAGATTCTACAATTTCCTTTTGAAGTTTATCTTGAGTGTTTACTTCTTCTAAATCTTCGATTAATAATTCATTTTTCATTATTTCAATCATTGCTTTCCACAGATCATTGTTTTGCCTACGCCAAATGTATTCCCAAAGATATGATTCAATCTTATCTTCAGTTCTATTTCTGAATGGTATTCCTATCTTTATTCCGAGCCAGTTGGCTTCAATGGTATTTGTATGAACTCCTGTTTCAGGGTCTACAAAATATTCTGAATGATTTACAGTCTTATGATCGAATCCTAACATTGATGTTATGTTTACATAAGATTTGAAACAATCTGAATAAATAATTGACTTTCTTCAATGTTATCTTTGATTAATTGTAATAATGTTAATTCTTTCTTATCAGGTATTGTTGTAACAAATATGCTACGTTCTTTTGTTCTTTCAACAGCTCCAAATACCCAAGCCCCTTTCACGGGTTTTTCGCGATGGTATTTATTTCGTCCTATTTTGGATTCATCCAATTCTACAATGATTCTGGGTCCTCCTATCTTTTGTTTACAGAGTTGAACTTGTGATCCAACAAGATTTCTAATATTGTTGACGTGATATGTGATTACATTTGACGTGGTATCAGTGTAAATTGATATTGATGTCATGGGTACTTTTAGTAACCATAAATAGTATATTTCGATTACTCTGTTTAAGGGTAATCTGGCGTTTTCAAACCATGAGTTGGTAAATATTGACTGTGTTTTTCTACAATTTCTGTTGTTACAAATAAACATTTTGGCATTTTTCTTATCAGTCTTCATTAAATTGTTACATTTCGGACAATTTAATTCATTATAGATTATTTCTGTTGCTTGTAAATATTTAATACATTCTAATTCATCTTCTAAGATTCCTTTAATTTCATATCTAGCGGGTATTCCGCATTCTTTATTTTTATTTCAGTTGTCATTTTCCCATGAGTTTTTAATTATCATTTTCATTGATATAATCATAAGGTGGTGTTCCCTGTTGTAATTCAAGTTCTAATTCAGCTACAATTCTTGTGAGAAATTGTACACTAAAAAGTATTAATTCTTCATAGCTGTGAGAATTTCAATCATTATTTAAAGAGGTGTTTTTCTACGCGTTTTCCTTATGCTTTTTGCATTTGTTTTGATCCTTTTTACCATATATTTATACCTTTTGATTATTATTATTTTTAGTCTTTTCATTCTATTTTATCATTTTTCCTTTTCCAATCATGTCATTTAATAATAATATTTCGGATGATTATCTTGAATCCCTTAATGATAATTATTCAGAAGTTCGATCAGAATGTTCTGAAGTTTCTAATTCTGATTTTGTTGATTTTTCCTTTTTAGTTTCCCAACATCATTTTGTTGTTCAACTTAATTCTTTGAAAGTTATTATGTCCCTTTCTTTGGCTCGATATATTGTTTCTTAGTACAGAACCGATTCCATCTATTCTCTTATTTTGAATAACATGGTTCGTCTAATATGTATTGAGAATGGTTTTGACATCCAACCCGATTCTTTTTCTTGGATTATTTTTGGCGATAATTTCTTGAATGATTTGGATTTCAAATCCGTTATTCAGGCATTTGGGTTTGATACTGACCATGAGGATTTTTCTTTCAAAACTTTCCTTGAACAAGAAGTTATTTCCCTTGAGACTTCTGGTGATGATGATAATTCTTCTGATTTTTTGAGGAACCTGGTTATCAAGAATGGGATTCTTCCCCTGCTCTAAATCTTAGTCCTATTGAGGTAGAGATTCTTAATTTTCTTAAGGGTTATTTGTCTGATAATTCTGATACCTCAATGGTTACTGAATCCGATGAGATTTCTTGTGAATATTTTGATGGTCAAAGTGTTTACTTTTCTTTTTATATCAAAAAGGCTTCTTTGGTTCCTGAAGATTCTACTCAAGGTAGGGTTTCATTGGTTTATCATGTATGTCGAGCGTGAGTAGTTAGATAACTACTTACGTTGGGCATACATATTGAATAAATGTATAATTTTTGTTAACCCCTATTTTCTTTTCCAGAAGTTTCTACTATTTTCAACGATGGTATTTATCATTTGGATTATTCTTATTTAAAGAAATATAATTGTCGATTTTGTAATCGTTATGTTTGTAATTGTTGGGCAGGTTATAGCCGTAGTGACGATAATGACGATTATGATAATTATTATCATAGTGATTAATTATTACAATTTCTTTTTCTTCTTTCATTACTTCTTGTATTATTTCATCTGTTGTTTTATTTTTATCACCATTATTTATATGTTTATTTGCTATTCTTGATAATAAATCAGCCGCTTTGTTTTCAGCTCCTTCAATATTGTGAATTTCAAAATCAAACTCTAACATTCTATAAATCTAATTTTCAATGATTCTACTTGTACTCTTACTTTTCTTGTTTGCTGAGATGCCTGTTGCATCGTATAAATATGTATTTTCGGATTCCCAATATAATGTCTCCATTGCTCTAAAAAATGTAAAGATCGCATACATTTCTCTTTGTGTTGCAGGCCAATTTTGTTGACTTGCGTTTAATCCATGTGAGCCAATTTCTATAATTCGTCTTGTTGCTTTAGGCGGTTTAGAATAATCTTTTTGTAACTCTTCTTTTAAGAGTTCTTTTCGAGATAACATATCTTTTACTTTGTAATGCTCTCGATTTTCATCTTCTTGATAAAGTATTGCTCCAATTCCATATTGTGAAGCATCACATTCCATAAAGAATGGTTTGTTAGGATCTGGGAATGATAAATATATGTTTCGTTTTACCTCTTTTTTTAGCGTGTCGAATGCTTTTTGACATTCTTTAGTCCATTTAAAATCTTAGTTACTCGTTAATTCATATAACGGTGCTGCTATGTCCGCAAAATTTAGGATATATGGTCTAAAATAATTCATAAATCCCATAAATGTTTGTATTTCTTTTTTGTTGGTTCAACTTTTTGATCTATTAATGCGGATTTCATTGCGTTTTTATAGATTTTTCCATATAATACTTTAAAATTTAATATGGTCATTTCTTCGACCAAAAATTCGCATTTGCTTGGTTTTAGCTACAAGCCCCCAAATTTGAGCTTTGCTTAAGTCCACTTTAGCGATTTTTCATTTGTCCGGTGAATTTGCTACGACTGTTAAGTCATCCATATATATTTTATCCAATCTTTTTCTCCTAATAGTTTATTCATTTCTCCTATCAGGTATGCTGGTGCTGTGGTTATTCCAAAGAGTAACCTTTTCCATAGGAAGATTCCAAATCTTCCAAATCTACTTGCAGTATATTTCTGCGATTTGGGGTATATATTTAATTGCTAGTAAGCTGATTTTAAATCCATTGTTGTGTAGTATTTATGTCGAGATATGTTTTGTAGGAATTGTTGTATATTAGGTAATGGTTGCTTAAACTTTAGTAAATGTTTATTAAGCCTTCTATAGTCTATTACTATAGCTTTTCTTCCATCTTTTTTAGTTATTATCTGTATATTACTTGCCCATTTACTATTTTCGGGATATATTACGTCATTCTTAACTAAATCTTCCATTAGTTCTTTAATAGTTTTTTTCTCTTCTGGAGTATATTTTCTTACTCCTTGATTTTTGTCATTAAGAGATATATCTGAATCCGGTTTATTTGTTTCTAATACAATATCAGCTATGATATTTCTATTTACATGAGTTCCTTGTCCTTGTTTTTCCCTAAACTCATTTATATGTTCTGTTAGTAAATTTCCAAGTATTTTCCATACTTCTTTTTCACATCTTTCTTTAAGTATTTTAATGCGTTCTTTTTCAGTTTCTGTTATTTCATTTAGTGTAAGGTATTCTGATGTATCTTTATACAGTTCTAAATTTCCAATATGTTCATTTTTGCTTATTTTTAAATCTCGTGCTGAGATATTCATTATAATGATTCTTTCCCCATTTGGTAATCCTGGTTGGATTGCTATTCCTTTTTCAGCCATTCATTGTGGGGTTCCCACTATTACTTTTGTTTGATTACATGGTTGTATCTGTACACTTTGCATAGTATATGCAGGTATAGTAATCTTTTCATTACTATATATTTTTCCTTTTTTATTTTCTTGAATAATAATTGGTATTATTCTTTTCTTTTGTAATTTGTGTAAGTGATTGAGTCGAATATGCAAAGTACTTTCTGATTTAGCATCGTTTTGTTCATTCTCTGTCTGATATTCATCTTCGGTGTATCCATATCTTTTTTGATTTTTTAGATTTTCTTTATTAGCCTGCTCTATTGCTGCATCAAGTTCTTCTTCATTTATTGATTCGTTTATGGAATAATGATTGTTATTTCCATATTTTTCATTAAATGATGGTAATCTATCTGGTATCCAAGTATATGTTGTCCTTGTTTGTCTTTTCCAGGTATCTGTTATTGGTACTTTTCAATACAATTGATTATCTTCTATTTTGGTTGTGGGAGTTGTTGGATTATTACTGCTTTCTCCAAATCCTCCTTGCTCTTCTTCTATTTGTCTGTCAACTTGATTTATAGCGTCTTTTGCTTCTTCTTCGCTCTTTTTTGAGCTTGTAGTTCTAATACTTGATGAACTTGGTGTAGTGTAATCATAGTTTTGAGTTCTTCTATGTTTATTATTATTAAAATCTTCAATTTCATCTAGAATTTCTCGTCTGAATGATTTTGGTATTTCTGGTGTAGATGATCTGCTATGTTTTTTGCTGTAATAGTTTGGGTTTTCATCATAATTTATTGTTATTGGAGTATGTGTTCTTTCATTTTCCTGTTTCCAATCTGGATTAAGACGTGATGGTGTTGTTGGTCTTGAGCTTTGTACTGAGGATCTTCTTCCCCATGGTATTAAGCTTTTCCCTGTTTCATAAGCATTTCCCAATGCTTTGATTATTGGGTTCTTTTGAGGTGATGTGGTTTTTGGTATTTGGTTATTTCGTTTAGACATTTGTGATAGTCTTTCATCATCATAAATGTCATCGTTATCTGTTGGTGATATGGGTATTCCTACTGCCTCATTTTCTTTTTTAAATTGAGGATCTCTTTGTATATTATATTTATCACATGGTTGGTATATAACTCTTCCAGTTACGTCTGGTTCTAATCGTATTGGTTTTTCTTTTTCTCTCTGATTGGATGTTTGTTGTTGAAGCATTTTATCAATATCTTTGGTATCATACATGGTATCTGCACAAAGTATGTCATAAAATTCTACTCTTTTATTGTGTATTTTTTGGTTTGTTTTATCATTTTCACAGTATGCTTCTGCTTCGGCAAGTTTTGCCATTATTTCTCTTTGTTCTATTTCTTCCATACTTTTGAATTCTATTGCATGAATTCCAAGTATTCCTTCAATATCTGTTGTATATGCTTCATGCAATTCTTCTAATTCTTTTCGATTTGCATAAAGTGTCGCATTATTTGCTTTATCCATTTCTAATAGATATTTATATATATACTCTTGTCTATTTTCTGCAAGTTCTGCACATTTCCTATCGGTTTTATATCTGCAAATTTCTTTAGTTATTCTTCAATTTGTTCTTCAGTTAACCCGTCTACATATCCATATTTGTTATTGAGTGTTTCAAGCCTTTCTCTAAGCTCTTTAAATTTTTTATCAATTTTCTCATCTTTTACAATGTTTCCTGAGAATATGGCTATATCTAGTCTTTTTAATTTCAATCTTACTGTTTGTCCCATTAGTTGTTTATTAGGTTTAGTTTCTTCCAGTCTTTCAGGTTCTTTACCCTTTTTACTTCCTTTTTTCAGTGATAATATTTGATTAAGCATTTCATCTATTTGTTTAAATACATTTTCTTTATGGATTTCGTTTAATTTTTTCTTTTCTTGATTAGCAGGTCTTTCATTTTCTGCTTTAAAGGTTGTTCTTTGTAATTGTTCTGCAAGCTCGATGATGTCTTCATCTTCAAACTTGTATCCCATAGGTATTGCAGGTATATATTCTTCTCCTTGCTTTTGCAAGTCTTTAGATTGTTCTTTGTCTTTTTCCTTAGACCATTCTTTTGAACGTTTATCTCCCTCTAGCAGATCGTCTGCATATTCCCTTAGTTTCATTACTTCATGTATTTGTGCAATTTGATTAGATAATTCTATATTTGGTGTTTCAAGTACTACAGCACAGACCTCTTTATGCTGCATTATAGTTTTAAATACATCTTGTGTTAAAGTAGCTGTTGGATTTAGTATATGCGCATGCTTATCCATTCCTCTCCCAAATATTGCTTCTTGGGGATTGTTGTTTATATGTGCTAGCATTATTTCATGTCCATACATATCTAATGTATTCTGGTATTCGTGTACACTTTTCCTTGACCTGCTGCCCAATAATGTTTGGTATCCCAGCAGATTGCTATTCTTTTCCTTGTTTTATTCATGTTTATATACCATAACTCTTGGTCTATACTATTCAAGATATCCATGAGGTCAGCCAATGATGATCCAAAGCAATTTGTACTTGCGCTATTTTCTAATAGTATGCCTATATCCAGGCCTTTTTCCTGTATCTTTTTTAGTATATAGTTGATGTTTTCTATCACATCCTTTCTTTCTCGATCGAGTTTTGTTCCTAAATGTAGTACTGCCCATTTTATATTCATTTTTTTAGCGCGTTTTAATTCTTGTAATATTCTGGTTATTTTCCAATTGACTTTCTTTTCACAATTATCATATTTGTATAATGGATTGTTTACGAATAATCCCATGTTAAAATGTAATGCCATTTTTAATCCTATTTCTTTATTTCCTTCCATAATATTCATATCTTCTGTCTTATCTGGTTTTCCTTCTTTTACTGAATTATTTTCATACTTGAGAAATATTTGCACTATGTTAGACTGTGTAATTATTGCAGTTCTAACAATTTCATTCCATTGCGAAGATTCTTCTTTTTCTACTTCTCCAATGGTTACTCCTACTAGTTTATTTCTCTTTTCATTTTCTTTGCCTATTTCTTTCAGTCTTTTCAGTTGTTTATCATAAGCTCGTGGTAATAGATTTTGCACAAAATGTGAATTCCATTTTGGTGAATATTTAGTTTCTACCCATTTATTTGCATTTATTGTTTTTTCTTTTGTTTTTGCAATCGTAAATTGTACTTTCTTTTTCTTTTCGGGCAAATTTCTAATTTTTATTTTATTAATGTGTTGGGTTGCCAATGGCAATTGTATCTCATTACTATAGACAATATTGTTGTCAAGACATCTTGTTTGATTAGTTTGGGTTTGTGTTGTTTGTTTCAACACGTGGTCATTTTTATAATAGTTTGGGTTCGGGTAATCTTTTTCGATTACCACGTTGGGCGCCAACGGTAGGTTTTTTTCGCTTTCAACTAAGTCACTAGTTTTTCGAGCAAGGTAACTAGCTGCTCGTGATTTTAATGCATCCTGGTCTTTCACAACCTTTTGTTGGATGATATTTTTATAATTTTGTGCTGACATATGAGACTCATCCTCTGTCCCGATATTTTTTAAGTTGAGGTTCAAGGTGCAATCCCGGTTTCTGTCGTATAACCGGTGTGATAGGTTCGAATATTGTTTTGGTGTGATGTCTTGGTATGATATTGGTTTGCCTTTTATGAGTACTATTTGACTTTTTCTGTCTTTAGTTATATCATATCGTGCTTGGTCTACTTCTGACATTAATATGTAGGATTGTTCTCCTTCTATTATTGCTACTTTAATAGTCATTAGATAGTTTTCTAGTTGAAATGTTACAGGTATTTTCCCATAATTTGCTATGCTAATTCCTCCTGGTGTTATTGCAGAGAATTCTGCTTCTTTTGGTATTAGATGTAAGAGGTTCCATTCTTTTGCAACATTGTATGTCATTACGCTTGAGTTTGCTCCTTCGTCAAGAAGTATTTTAATAGGGTTTCTATTCATTAGTCCTATAAATTCATATGCTTTTTTGCCTTTTTCGTTTGGTATTAACCATTGTGGTTTGCTTGGAAAATGATATGTTTTGAGAAGATATTTATAGTCCGAGTCTAATTGTGCTTTTTGGTACATTTCATTTGATAACATTTCTTTGGCAGAGTATTTTTCATATTGGTTTTTAATATTTTCTTTATTAATAATTTTGTTATTAATACATTTAATTTCATTTAATGATATTTTGTTACTTTTGGTAACAGTTTTGATAGTATGGTAATACTCTTTGGTACTTAGATTATTTCTACAGCCTTTTGTTTTGGGATTTGGTTCCTGAGTACCTTGCAGGTTCCCTTTTAGAAATAATTTTTATGAATTTTATTCATATTTTGTTTGATGTTTACAGAGTTTACTCTGGTGTCTTCTTCACTTTCATAGCTTTCGTAGTCATCGTCATTTCTGATGTTATTGACTCGTTTTCCTTTGGTGTTGTTTTTGTTGTTTCGATAATTGCTTTTTTCTTTTCTTTCAGGTTTTTCTTCTCTTTTGTCTTCTTTGACATTGTTGAATCTTCTTCTTTGGTTGTTGTTATTTCTTCTGAAGTTTCCTTTGGAATTGTTTCTTCTGAAATTTCCTCGTGAGTTGTTATTTCTTCTATAATTGTTGTTTCCTTTTGAGAATTTGTTATAACTTTCTTTTGTATTATGGATCATTGGAGTTGGTCCTCTTGCAAATTTGCCTCCGTAACTATTTTTGTTACTTTCTTTACAATTTTTGGTATGATAAGGTCTTTCTCTTCCACACCATTTGCAGTATTGTACTTTGAATACAATTTGACCATTTCTTCCTCTTTCTGTTTTAATTCTGTTGAAGTTATTATGTCCTTTGAGTTTTGGACAGTTTCTTTTGTAATGACCAGGTTGGTTGCATAAGTAGCATTTAAATGTAGTTTCATTTGAAGTTTGCACGTTGTTAAATTTAATAGATCTTTTTGGATCTTTATAATGAGATATTTTTAGGTTTCCTGTTATCGATTTGGTTAGTCTTTCTGATAAGAATTGAGCATCTGCTGCTTTAAAGAATTCGGTTCTATTTCTTGGTTTTGGTTCCATTGATGCAATGTGTTGCATTATTTTTGGTGGCATTTTTGATAATAAGAACATATATTCTCCTCCGTAGAAGTTATTTGCCCATTGCCAGTTTGATATTTGTAGTAATTTTTTATATTTGTTGATTTGGTTTCTCATTCCATTATCATTGTTATAATCAAGATTTTTGTTAAAGTCGAAATTCCATAAGTCTTTTTGACTTGTTTGTTGTATTGAATCGACTAGGAATGCATTATCGAATACTTCTCTGAATCCTTTTTGTTCAGTTCCAGCGTGTATAGCAGGTGTACATCTTGCTGCTGCATCAGTTGCTGTTTGATCAAATGCTCCTGCATATGCATGATTTGAATCGATTGGATAATTGTTGACATCTTTTAGTGCTGCTACTAAAGCTTGGTCGTTGTTAATATCACTTCTCCAATAGCAGTTTATATTTCCAATTTCTGCATCGAATATTTCTAATGCTGTTCCTTTTAATTTTGTTCTTACGATTGCTAGTACTTGCATTATAAATTCTGTTGACCATCTTGTATGTGGTGCTGCTGCTAGTCCAGTGGTAGTTACTGTTTCATCTACTTGGGTATATCCTACTTTTGGATTTCCTGAGAATCTTCCAAATATCATAATATCTTTTATTCCGAATATTGTAAATGCATTTTCTAATTGATTTCTCCATGGTCTGTATAATTTGACGTCTCCGTCGAATTCTCCTATGTGTTCTCTGAATGCTGTTAGTTTTGGCCATCCGGGCTCTGGTCCAGGTTGTGCCATTTTTTATTGTGGTAATGGTATATGGTAGTTACACCTTGTAAATTTTAGCCAATTTTCTAGATTTCTAGATGTTCTATTAGCTAACTGCAATGCTGTAATAATTCTTGGTGTATCTTGTAAGATTAGTACGTATAATAAATATATTGCTGTATCTTCTTCTGTTATCACAGTTCTTTTTTGAGATCTTATTGTTGCTGGTTGTCTCAGTATTACGTGTTTTCCGTTTTTTGTTACTACAAATTTATATTCTGTTGTTTCAGTAACGTACTCAGTTTTTCTACTCTGGTTAATCTGTATTCATGATGTTTTACGTATTCTTGTAATTTTCTTTTTGATTGTAATTTAGTGGATCTGGATATTTTTTAAAGAATTGTTGGAATACTTGTATAAAGGTATTATTTTCCTTTTCTGCTATATTCATTTATTTTCTTTTAGAAAATATTCTTTCTTTAAGTGAGGTGCTTTGTCTAAGATTTCTTCTAGAAATTCTTTTGGTTCTTTAAATTTTCTTGCTTTTAATAATAGCGATGGATATCTAAATGTTGGTAAGATTCCTTGTAAAAATTGTGTTTTCAATTCCTTGTATACGAAGTATTCTGCTGCTTCGTTAGTATTGATTAGTGCTTTTCTTTTTGTTGGTGATATGACAGTTTTAACTATAATTTGGTTTGGTTCTTCTTTTTGGACAATTATTTCTTTTATGACTTCTTTTTCAACTATAACTTCAGTTGTTTTTAAGTTATTTTCTAATATTTTAGTTACTATTCCTTGGTAAGGTGCTTTTATTATTTGTTTCTTGATTTTTTCAATCTTTTCTTTATCTAGGAAGTTCATTAATTTTTCTGATATTATCTTTCTTGACTTGTACTATTGTGTATGATATTATTGATGCTATGTATACTATGGCTATAGTTATAATTAATAGTTGTATAGTTTGTATTAGGTATTCAAATGGTTTGTCAGATGCTGATAGTATTATGATAATGTTGTTCATCCAAGTTATAAATGCGTTTATTGATGCTATACTATTGTCAGTGGTTATGACAGTTATTTTGCTTTCTTGTTGTTTATCCACTTTTTATAATTCTGTTCTGATTTGTCTAACTTGTTCAGCAATTCTAGCGTCGTCAGCTTGTTGTTTCTGTATTTTGAATTCGTTATTTTTGTTTTTAAGTTGTTTAGCTTTATATATTATTGCTATTGCTGATGTGATTATTAGTGTTCCTAATATTGCTAGTGTTTCAATTACGTTACTATCTTGAAAGTATTGTGGTGTTTGAGTAATTGTAGGTGTTGAGGTTGGTGTTGATGTTTGAGTTATCAATGATGTTGATATTGATATGACTGTTGATAATATTGTTGATACTACTGTACTTGGTGTTATAGATATTTGTATTACTGACATGTATCTTTAGAATATTCCTGTATTCTTTAGGTTATTTAGATTTGGTCCGTAAAGTAGTTGGTCAGTATCGTTAGCTATGATAGGTTGTCTTTTCCTTAACTTTTCTTTTTGTTTCTTTTGGACTTTGGTCATGTGGATTATGTATATTAATGCTAATCCTCCGAGTAATATTATGATTATGGTTATTGTTCCGTATATTCCTAATAATCGTAGTTGATTAGGATCTTTTTCAGATATTAATTATTTTCTTTTAGGTATATATTTCTTTAATGTAGGTGGCTTCACTGGTTTAGTGGGTGGCCTTCGTGGTGCAGTGTTGGGTGGTATGTATCCTTGGTTTAATCTTTGTTGCACTTGTCTGTCAATGATTATCTGTTGTGGTGACCGGTGTAGGTTCACTGGTGGTCTGACGTATGGTATAGGTGGTGGATTATTAATAGGTTGTTTTGGTAAGGTAGGTGTCCTATATTGGTAATTATATTGTGGTTTCTTTTTCCTTTGTCCAAACATATATTGTTAAATTATTTTTAGTTAACAACAGCAAGTTGAGTCAGTGTTAAGGTATTGATCTGCTCCAGGTATGGTCTTGTTAACCTTCTTTTTATAGCATTGGTGTTTACAACAGCAGTATAGTGATACTATAAATAGTAGTGCTATGATTATAGTAATAAGTTCTATGTATAATAGTTGTGTCGCTAATAGATTGTTGTCAAATATTGTACAGTAAAGAGTTGTTGAGTTAGTTTCAGTTATTAGTTATTGTGAGTCATTAATTATTAATAAGCTTCGTGTATTGTTGATAGTGAATAATTATAGATATTGTTATAGTGGATATAAGTATTGCTATAAGTAGTAATGTTGTACTAATTATTAATATTATTGTTGTTAGCATCAGTTGTCCTAGATATTTCTATTATTCAAGTATGTGTTTCTTTCCTTAAACAGGTGTATATAGTGAATAATATTCAATTATTATTAATATTGGTGTGTCGTAATGTTTAATGTTGTTTATGTCCAAATGTAGATATGTCATTCGTGATATGAGTTTTGGAGCTATTTTTATACTTTTGTTTATGAGCTTTGTAATTTCAAATTACGTGTTGTTTATGGATATCCTTGATAATCAGGTGGTCTAGATGTTTGGGATGTGGCCAAACGTTGTATTTGTTGTTTCAAGACTTGTGTATTCCTTTTCTTTATACAGATTACGATTGTAATTACTATTGTTGATATAGCTATTGTTACGAGTTCAGCAATGAGTGTGTTTACAGCATTTGCATCATTAAAGTAGTTTGTTGATGGAGATTGTATTACAGTTTGAGTTGTAATTATAGTTGTTGAAGATGGTATGTTTGTTGGAGTTTGAGTAACAGTTATGACTGGTACTGTGACGTTAATGTTTTGAGCTTTGACTATTTGTTGTATTGCAGCTATTAATAGTATAATAGTTATTGAAGTTATATTCTTCATTAATTTGGTAATAGTGATTTGTAATATGTATCGCATTCGTTCAATAGTTCAATCCTTAGTGTCTGAGTTTCTAATATGGTTGTCTTGTCAGGTGATCAGCCTAATAGTGTCAACGTAAGGTTTTGTATTAGCCTTTACAGCCTTAGTTCAGTTGGTTGTCAGATCAGGTTAGTCAGTATCTATCTTGTAGATCTCTTGCTTACTTCACTATGGTACTTTCCCTCGTCTTGGTACTTGTATGAGTTGATTAAGCTTCAATTGTTCTATGACGATTATGCTTTTGCTTGAATAGATTTTGTATAGATAGTTTCGCGCTTGTATTCCTTTTAGTTGTGTCAATTGGTGAATTTTACTTTCTTTTTTAGTATGCCAATTCGTGTCTTCTTCTTTTCTTCTTTACTTTAATATAATCATATATTTTTTATTAAAGTTTCTCTGGTTTTTTACTACTTTCTTGTAGTGTATTTAATAGGTTGAGTACAGTTTCAAGTTGGAATGGTTACTTGAGGTTCGTAGGTTGGCTATGCCTACTGTTTGCAGAGTTTGATAAGTTCTCTGAGGTATTACTTTTGCTTTCAAAGGTTGGGCTTCCTTTCACTTTCTAAGTTTTATACAGGTTATTTATTTGTCTTGGGTATTCGTTTATTAGTTATAGAAGAATTTTATTCAATAGTTTAATTCAGTATTCAGTTAGAAGGAATAATTTGTAAAGTTATTTGCACAATAAGTTTCGTTTTAATAAAATAATTTTTTTATTTAATAAAATGTGTTTCGTTAATAATTTAATACAGTAAGTCTTTTCTTTAGACTTTAAAAATAATGTGTTTAATAATATGAAGTAAGTAATATTGTAGTGTACGTATTGTACTTAGTGTTTGATAATATACTTGTGCCTTTGTTAATACTTGTTTAAGTATTGTTTTGCACGTTGGGTTGTCATTGTGGTATGCCAACGGTGTGTTTCTAAGAGTGAGTCAACTTAATGATACTCTTTGATAGTTTGGTAATTGATTTTTACCAGTTGGGTGCTAAATTTTATGCACGTTTGGGCGCTATAACATGTTTCTATTACATGTATTATACTAAGGGTAATTGTATAAAGGTGTTGGGTGCCATTATGGACTTATCCCATTAATTATAAGTGTGTTGGTTGCCAGCTGTCTGAGACACTGGTCTTTGGACACTGGTCTTTGAACACTGGTCGGTTTGTGAAAGTGTAAAAGCTATCATATTTATACATTCAAGAAGGCTATTGCTAAAAGTTTGTGCTATTCTTGCTAAAAATACATTGTAAATACTATGACTAATTATTTGGTAATGTTTACACTATAACTAATGTTTACTATCGTTATGAATAATTTTATCGTTAATAGTAATTGTATATTAAATATAAGATTTCCGTGTATGGTAATTTCGATTTCTGTATAGGTGTGTTACGTTCTGGGTGTCACATGTGTGATTGGAAAATGTTTCGGGCAGATCGCCCTGTACACGCTGTTCGGTACGTTGGCCGACTGCGTTCCTGGTACGTCAATTTGCATGACTGCATTCTTGGTAACTCCGTCAATTTGCATGACTGCGTTCCTGGTACACTCCGTCAATTTGCATGACTGCGTTCCTGGTATAATCAACATGAATTGAGAAATGATGCGAACATATATATTATTTAAAATATGCATTATACATATCAACTCTATGCAAAATGACCTAATGATCGAACGACCCCGGTAATTTGTAAATGACAATAGCCATTTGTTCAGATTTATTTCCAAATGACTCAAAATATGAATGACCTCAAATGACCAATCATTTTGAGGTTATTTGAGATCATTTGAAAAATTGACAAATGACCAGGTCATTTACCATCCCTGATATAAGCTGTATTAAAAATCATAATCCATGTAAATAATACACATTTTAAAAATAGCTGTAATACCAGCCAAAATTTAGATTAACTCAATAAATAGAATTTAACAACTTATCCAAATGGCTCAAATTGCCAATTTTCTCTTTAACTTACCCATTGAATGTTACCATTTATGACTCTGATAAAGACAAAATTTCCTATAAAAGAAGTAATTCCCGATAAATGTCAAAGTCTTATGAAGGGTAAAGCCCCTGATAAAGACAAAGCTTTAAAGGCTGTGCTAAAGTTTGGATTTATGTTTATTTTTGAATAACGGTCATCATTTAAAATAGATTAAAGCCACTCTTAAATCTTATGTATAATACAGCATGTTTGTATAGTGGCTGTTATATCTAACATTTAATAAATATTTAAAGATGGGTTAATAAAATACAATGGTTTTTTGTTTATCTTTGAGTATTGTAATGCAAAATCTATTATAATGAAAACTATAAAGTGGGTAATATATATGAATAAATACGGTATTGAATTTAATAATAAAAATAAATTAAAATGTATTATAATATTTATAAAATAATTAAATTGCTTTTTCATAAATTTAAGTTTTTCTCAAGCGTTCCCTCTATGGTTAATAAAATACCTGAGTGGATAAAAAAAAATCATGCTTAATCATTTGATCAAAAAAACCTGAACCTAAAACTATCATTTTTTTCATAGAGTAACTTTGATTGCCGTAATTAAAATCTGTAATTTGACAATAATTATTCGAAAAATTGATATAAGAATCACTTCTTGATTAATTGAAATGATTGAGAAGCATCTCGATACTAACAAACGACATTGAAAGAGCTGCTTGAAAACGATCTCTCATTTCTTTGAATATGATCACTCAGAAATAATAATAGAACTTTTATTGCGTTTTACTTCTCTCATAAGAATATAAAGAGTATTAATATAATTTAAACTACAATATAAGATTTTGAAATTTTTTTAATCACCATTTGATTATTGCATTTTACATATTTACTGTTAATATTTAATAAGTAATACTTTAATTATAATATTACAAAATCAAGATAATATATTCATTCTTTAAAGTAAAAATCTGAAGTTGAAAATTTTATGATTTATTTATAGATTAAACAGAGTAATCAAGCTGATGTATTTTAAAAAATATTTGATATAATAAAATAATAAATACAGTATATAAAATAAAAAATTAAAAATATCAAACTACAATTGTAAATTTTAGTGACTCTTAAATAATAAAAACATTTAATTATTACTACGTTTTATCTTTTGTTAACAAATTTTTTATCTCTAAAATTAAGACTTCTATTTTTTTAATTCTTTCTTCTTCAATTACTTTAAACCGTTCTTCAAATATTTTAATCCGTTCATCTTCAATTTCTTTTAATTTTTCAAACTCTTGTGTTGATCCTTTAATAATTTGATTTTCTTCGGTTAAGACTTTTGAAAGAGTTTCAGAAACAAAAGGTTTTGCAGTTTTATCCCAATCATTGGAATTAATTTGATGGATCATTTTACGAAATTCATTAATATGAACTTGATAAAGGCTTTTATAAATAATAAAAAATTAGTAAGAAAATTTTAATAAGTCTTTTTTTTCAATTACTTACAAAGTTTCTGGAAACCAATCAGATTTTCTTCTTTGAAAAGGTAACAAATAAAATAATTCAATTTCAACAATAATCTAAATAAAAAATGTATAAATTTTAAGATGTTTAAAAACACGTTTAAAAATGAGTATTATAATAACTTTGATGATGTAGCAATATCCTCGCTTATCCAATCAGATCACAAGAGTAGGTATATGTATATGTATAATAGCAACAGTAGCAATTTTTACATCATGTTATTGAAACATTAAAACAATCCTAATTTTAACCTCTATTTGTTATTGTTATTTTTGATTTCACATTACAGTATACCTGTTCTTGTAGGATACATCTACGTAAAAAATAATTAAATTTTAAAAAAAGTTATACGCACGTCTCTCTTTAAAGCCAGATAAGCAACATGATTATCTGCATTACCAACTAAATTACTAAAAATACCAATAAATAAATTCATTAAGTAAATTATTGTAAAAAATGAAAATAAAATCATTAAAAGCATGATTATAATATTTTCATTTGTAACAAATGATGAAATAGGTGCTGAATCTCCTAATATGTATAATAAAATAATTGTGTAAAAATCTTATTAAAAATTTAAATAATAATAAATTATCAAAAATTACCTGTAATCATAATGTAATAAGATGCAATAATTGCGGTACCAAATTGTGTAAACATATTTTTATTTGAATCTAAGGATTTGCGAAATTACTAAATTAATTCATAATACTATTTATTATAAAATATATAAATACCTTGGGATGTTTCAGGTACAGATCGTAACAAGAGATGTAATGAATGTGCAAATGCAAATATAATAAGTCCAAATATAATTAAAAAAGATACTACTTTGTCTACAGTATTCATGATCATTGCAAGATAAATTCCAAAAAATTGTATAGATCGAAAAAAGATAATAAATTTTAATTCAAGTAATAAAGTTGAAAATGTAATAGCCCAAGTTGAAGTATATCCAAATTTCAACCAATTAATAGAAGTTGCCATAGTAGATATTATAGCAATAAGATCTATTAAAAATATATTAAAAATGTATTAAAAATGTATTAAAAATGTATTAAAAATGTATTAAAAATGTATTAAAAATATATTAAATATTTAGTATATGTTTATACTAATAAATGTTTTAATAAAAAAAAAATTTTACCCAGATAATTCCAAGTACTTGAAAAATAATCTATAGGAGAATAAATAAATTGACGAAGTTCAAAAAACAGGTGCCAGGATCCAAGAATAATTGTAGTATGTAAGAAAAATTTTTGACAATTCCAAGACATATGATCAGATAATGTGGCAACAATAATAAAACTACAAAGAAAAACAGTATATATTGCCCAAATTGCTAAATAATATTTTCTACCAAAAATATTCCATTTATAATTAATAAGTGCTTCACCATTCCAAGTTTTATAAAAAGCATCATTCCAAGTTTTGTAAAAAGATAATTCAGACAATTCTATAAAACGACTAGGCTTTGGTTTAAATAGTTCTTTCCAAAAATTATATTCTTTAGGATAAGTAACAAAATGTTGCAATGGAAACATTAAAAGTAATCGTGGATGTTTTTCAAGTTGTTTTTCATAATAATAACCAACTCGCATTCTATATTTATATCTCTTAATCCATGAAATAATTTCTTTTGTATATTCTAATATACTATTTAAAACCGAATTATTGAAATAAAATTCTATTAATGAATCTAAATATGTTAATTTAGATAAACTACTATAATAACCATAATGATAAAGATGTTTTGGAGGAATTTTGTTTTTTAAAAATCTTTTTAAATACCGTTGGTCAAAAATACATAGAAATGAGATTTGTATTACAAAGTCTGCAAAGAATGTTGGATTTACTTTGAATATTTCTGAAATTGAGTGAGAAATTATTCTGAATAATTGTATATTTGGAGTTAAAACCTTATCGCTCTCAAAAATAATCTTAACACATCTATTACATAACTTTTGCAATAAAGTGTCTTGATCTTCATCAATAAGGACTTTTATAAGTTTTTCTCCATAAAGAATTAAAAAAAATTCATTTTCTATATGCTCATCTACTAATTCATTAAGAAAGAACCTTTTAGTATTATTCTGTTGCAAAAAAGATATATGTTCAACACAAACTTCATAGGATGGTGGTGGAAAAAAAAAATAATTTATGTCTTTGAGTTTGTCAATAACTTCATTATATTTCCACAAATAAATTAATTGTATCTTTTTTTTTGTGCTAAATGTCCAAATAAACATAATTTCATCCTGTGTAATCATGATTAGATCATCATTTTCAAGACATTTACATTCTATTACGAATGACTTTGCTTCAGAATAAATTTCTGGTCGAACATTTATTTTATCCATTGTTTCTTGAAATTCTGCAGTGAGAATATCATTTGTTTTATTACATTTTACACTCCATTTGACAAGATAATTCGTAAATGTCTTATTATATATAAAATTTACATTATCACCATCATTATCAGTCGTCTTATCATCAGTTGTCTCAATAATTTTATCACTTGGTTCAGAAATTTCTGCTTTAATTTTTTCAATAAAGTCAATAATTTCTCCTTTAAGTGATGACATATAAATATTATTTGAATCTTCCAATGTTTTTCTTATAAAGGCAATCCAATTTTTTTCGTCCCGTATTAATTCTTTAATTATAAGTTTTCTATCAATATTTCCATTCATGTTTCCATCAATGAAGCCTATAATTTTTTTAGATTTTACAATGCATGGATATTGAAATTGGTTCTGTATATCTGAATTTTCAAAATTATTAAAAAGTTTATTAGCATCTACAGGTTCCGAATATATAAATGGATCCCTTATCTCGTAGATACTTGAATTAGCTTCTGTATTATGAGCCATTATAAGAAGTCGCGCCCCAATATTTGAAGCAATTAGATAAACCCCATCAATTCTGAATGATTTATTATACGTATCTTATAATAATAATGACAATGAGTAATTAATAATTTAAAATAACTATATTTAACTATTTGAATATATATATATATTATATTTGTAAACTTACATGTTGTAAACTTCATTTCATTATTAGCCAAATAAATAGATATAGTTGAATAAGAATCATTTTCAAATAACTTTGAATCATCTAAATCATCTTCTATTTTGACTTTAGTTCCGTAAACAAATAATAATAATCCATCATCGCTTAATTTTATATCTTTAACATCGTAATAAGATTTGAATAAAAAGTACGACTCAAATTTTAAAGTCCCGATATCCCACTTTGTAATATATCCTATATCACTATTATACATAAATAACTTTCCTTTAGGTATTATGAAAATTTCATCAATATATTCTAATTTCATAGTTACTTTGTGAATCAATTCTGAACTATTTTTTTGAGTAAAGACGTATGCCATATGTGGTAACTTAAACTTATCGCGATAACTGACCATAATAAATTCACCACTTTCTATAAAAGCAAGACATCCAACATCAAATTCAGGCCCCGGAAGATTTAATGTAAGCTGATTTTTGGTTTTAAAATCGAAAATCCCTTAAAATAATGTTTGTAGACAGATAAAATTATATTTTAGAATTAACGTAACTAAAAATAAGAAATTTTGTTCATGAATTAAAAGATAATATTATAAAACAAAAAAAATTAATGTCATTCAATCTTATAATTAATCCGAAAAAAAAAAACATACCGATTTTTTTTTTTTCTTCATAAATTGGTACAGTAACAAATTTATTATCCGAAACAGTAAAGTGTTTATAAGTAAAATTTTCATCCATATTTAATCCCAGCTTTTCATCATAATTATTATTATTTTGTGATATTATATATTCATGCTTTAATTGTTGTTCATTGTCAACAATTTTCCAGCCAACGATTGATTTATCTTCTTCACTCCATGTGGCAATATATTCCATCCTAGGAGAAGTCACTATCATTGTTACTGATTTACCATTATGCGGATTAAATTCGGTTGCTAATTCTTCTTCTTCTTCTTCTTCTTCTATTTGAATAAGGTGTTCTAATTTATTGTCATCATCCATTTTTATTGTAACGTAATCTTAATTTTAGGTATATATCAATTTAACCTTTTCTAAATGTTAAATAAACTTTATTTATAATAAAAGCCTCAGTTAGATGTAAACAAAATTTCGTGACATACTTTTTTGCATAGGCTTTTTATTTATTCGTTTTTTAAAAGCCATAGACAAATATTTATAACTTTTATCACTTTTATCACAATACTGAAAGTTCAGAAACTAATAACACGATCCATACCTGTCCCTTTGATTCCAATATTAGAAATATCGTCCATCAATCCATATAAACCTCCCTAGTATCACCTCAAAAATCAGTTACGTATCGGTGTTCAAATATTTTGAGCTACCGGTAAATTTATCATATCAGATATGATACAATTAATAGTTATTCGGCACGAAGTGCCGAATAACTGAGTTATACCAGTACGATCACGTTTCTTGTGCAACATGAAATGTGTGAGGGATGGTTTCCGTTCAACTTTTTTGATGTTCACTATGCTGATTTTTGAAGAATCCTTTTTTAGTATGAGTAATGGTTTTCATTTTTCCAATTCAGGCAGGAGTTATTGTGATTCTGACGACACGGGATGACAACATGTGCATGTGTGGGAAATATATTCGTAAATATGTTGTGATCTTGTCAAAAATGACATTTATACTTTTTTTTGAAATTATGCCTGTTTAATATTGCTAATTAATGCATGCGTGATTTATGATATATGAAACTATGCCTAATAAGGGGGTTACATAAATTGATGTTCGATGGTTTTTCGATTATAGTTATCGATATCAATAAAATGTTTTTGGCACTTTGCCGTTTTTGATTTGCTATACCCAAAAACAGTAATCAGACCGTGTGAAAATTATTGATCAGAAGGATACTATTTAAATCTGTAATTATTGCATGTTAATGTCGTAATAGTTTCGTCATAATTAGTGATTAATCTATTACATAATAATCAGTTGTCATTTATTTATATTTTTTTTTAAAAAAAATTGATTTTCGTTTGTTACGCACACTTTGTATTTTGAGATTTAAAAAATCAACTTCCATTCGTCATTCACACTTTGTATCTTTTGAAATTAGATTGAGACATGGACAACGTTAATAACATGCGTTAGTGAGTTACATAACAGTAAATCATGATAGAAGCTATAATAATTTCAACACGTACTAACTCAACCCTAACGACATATTGTGATTATTAGAATAACTAGCAAGTTTTGTATGAGAATTTTTGCAGTAATTCATGATAGAAGCCACAATAATTTTGTTGCAAATTCAACCTTAAAATGTATTATATGCTGAGTAAGTTTGTAACAGGATTTTTTTATAGTAATTCACGATAGAAATTGTGATAATTCTAATACATACTAATTCACCTTTTCATAATTACATAATGCACGTTGTAAGAGTGGTGGGCATCGGGTAACGGCTAAAAACCACAAACAACACCGCTATCTAATCAAACCAGTGCCTTTGTAAGACTCTTGAACCTTTAATTTGTAGGCAAAAATGGCATAGTTGATTTGGTCTGGGTCTTAGGGTTCTTTTAGGGTCTTGATGTAGTGTGGTTGAATGAAGATAAGTATTTCTGGGATTTCTTGTGAATAGTTCACATTCCATTTATATAATTCTTCTTCTTTATTCTAGTTGCAAAGGATGAAAGGCTCTAATATAATACTAATGATCATCATGTGATCAATGGCAAAATTAGATGATACAGGTGATTAATATAACAATGGAACAGATTAATTGTTCGATAAATCAGGTAATTAAAGGTTTAATTGATTTATATTTTTATAAAAGGTAATTAATTTGATCTTTCTTTAACTGGGTTATACTAAATGAAATTCAAGATGCAGGTTATGAAGCCAAAACTAGTAATATTACTTTACTTTAAATAACGAATACTCTACAGGTGAAAGGTAAATGCAATTAGTGATTTTTTATGAGAATTTTGGGTTAAAGGGAACTTTCTCAAAGCTAATACTTCCACTCTTATTTCGATACAGATTAATGCAACCATACTGTAATAGCAAGAAAATTCTGTAAGAGAATTCTTTGCAGTAATTTATAATTAAATCACGATAATTTCATTGCAAATCATAACCCTTAACTATATAATAAACACAGGTTCAATAAATATATAAAGGATACATATCGGAATCTCTTTATCATCCCGATATCTATCTATTATGTATCCACTTTTAATCTGGTTTGCTACAGTTTTTTGGCGGATGTATGGTGACATAAAGGATGGATATCAGTACAACATATAAGATAAATATAAGACAAATAAAGGGTATCTATTAATATCCTGATACTAATCCTTTATATGATAATTATATATCCGTTTTGCTGAATATATTGAAAATATAGAAGATAAATATCGGTAGATCAAAATAAATATCAGCTGAATAAAGGGCACCTCTTTATGTTCTGATATCAATCCATAATGTATCCACTTTTAATCTGGTTTGCTACAGTTTTTTGGTGGATGTATAGTAACATAAAGGATGGATATCGGTACAACATATAAGATAAATATAAGAAAAATAAATACAGGTTCAATAAATGCATAAAGGATAGATATCGGGATACCTTTAGTATCCTGATATCTACCTTTTATGCATCTGTTTATAATCTGTTTTGCTACGATTATTTGGCAGATCTATTATATTAACACCCTGATATTGATCTTTTATATAGAGATGAAAGATGAATATCGGTATATACAAGAGTAAATATCAGTTAACTAAAGGGTATATTTTAATATCCTGATATCAATCTTTTATATTATAATTATATATCTGTTTTGCCACGATTATTTGGCAGATCTATGGCAACATAAAAGATGCATATTGGTATATACAAGGGTAAATATCAGTTAACTAAAGGGTATATTTTAATATCCCGATATCGATCTTTTATATTATAATTATATATCTGTTTTGCCACGATTATTTGGCGGATCTATATCAACATAAAAGATGCATATCAGTATATACAAGGGTAAATATCAGTTAACTAAAGAGTATATTTTAATATCCTGATATCGATCCGTTTTTTTGCTAGATAATATTAAAGNTCAGTTAACTAAAGAGTATATTTTAATATCCTGATATCGATCCGTTTTTTTGCTAGATAATATTAAAGATGAAAATTGGTATATAAAATAAATTTTATTTTTGGTCATTTTCGATATATAATTAAAAGACGACATATTTTGATTTTTTATTACATAATATAAATTACTATATTAAAAAAACTATTTTCTATTACTATGCCTAGAGCTTCTAGGAGCTTTTTGACTTGAGCCACTTCTACTATAATGTGGTTTAGGTCTAGCAGTATTGACGGGATTAATATTAGGACTTTCTTCGATTAATCCTAAATTATTAGCATATGACAAATTAATTGAATATTAGAATTATAAGTTTTTTGTTGAAATTATAACAGCAAATCATATAAAATCAACAAATATATTACTTGGTTCAGCAGCACTAACGGCTTTACTTTTACCTTTGTTCATTGTGGTACCTTCAGAGATTATATAAATAAAACGTTATAAAAATTTAGTAAAAATCTTAAATAATTTGCATTATAAAATATTAAAAATTTTACTGAAGGCATGATACGCATCATCAGACGTTATGTTAGTTATTGATATGGTAGCTTTAGAGATTATATAAATAAAATATTATAAAAATTTAGTAAAAATCTTAAATAATTTGCATTATAAAATATTAAAAATTTTACCGGAAGCAGTTATATTAGTTATTGATGTGACATCTTTAGAGATTATATGAATAAAACATGCAAAAATTTTAATAAAGATCTTAAATAATTTGCATTATAAAATATTCAAAATTTTACCGGAGGCATTATATGAATTGAGTGCATCATCAAACGTTGTAGTAGAAGCACCACTAGACATTTTAATGGGGCACTTTTACCAGGACTTGTATTGGGGCACTTTTACTAGGACTTATTCGGGCACTTTTACCAGCTCTTGTATCGTGAGCACTTTTACCAGCTCTTGTATCGGGGCACTTTTACTAGCTCTTGTATCGGGGCTTAACCAGGGCTTGTATCGGGGGCACAACCGGGAGAGGAAACATTAGCACTGGAAGGACCAATGCTGGCACCAAAATCAACGGCACTATAGAAACTATCAAGAGGATCATAGTAGCGTGAAATACACTAGATGGGGGCCCTAGCTGGTGGTGTGGAGTTTTCAGTGACTTCATCACATTCCCACTGATTTCTTTTTGGTTTATTATGATTTTTGTGCTATGGAAGTATCTTCGCATAGCAACAAAATTTGTTTCAACTAAAATTATATAAAGTATACGTATTAGTACGATATCTATATTAGTATGGATATCTATATTAGTATAGATTATAGTTACTTTTTTTGATCTCCATTCTTTTCGCACAACCTTTATCACATGATTGTGCCGGTCATCTTCGAGGCGACGCTGAACCCTTAGTTTAATTTCTTCTTCAGCCAGTTCAGCGTCAGTTTTGGACATCTTGTTGCTATGGTAACTACTTTTACCAAGTATTTTCTTAATATCATTCATAGCCTGTCGTTCTGTAATATCAGTAGGAAGGAGTTGTTTTAAGCGCTTACTATTGGTTTGCTGCAAGTGAGCGAACCCCCTTTTCCTCCTGTTTTTTTTCTGAAAATATATTTAAGATTATACTGATAATCATATAAGCAATATATAATGCCAAAAAAAAATTCTTACGGCGAGTATCCTTTGATTTGCTTGATTTTTGGCTAGTTTCAGTATATTTTTTTTGGGTGTTTGCTGCACCAGGTACCTTTCCTTTTGGTGCCAGTGTCGCTCCTTAATGATTTTTAGGATCTGGCTGTCGCCTGCTTTGTATCTTCTGACATCTCTTTTAATAATTTTAAAAGAATTTTGAATGAACTCAGCTTTAAAGTCCATCCATAATTTAGCCGGGACCGGTTGCATGGATTCTTCCAGTCCCTCAATTGAAATTATAATGTCATTCTATAAATAAATTTAAATAAATCAATAATCAATAAATATGAAACCACCCGATATCTATACAAAATGATGAAACGTAAATATATGAAAACACCTGATATAAATATAAGCCAGTAAGAAATTAAAGTAATCCAATATTTGTTATCAACTAAGTGTTACAGATAATTATGATTACATACTCTTAACGACTTTTTTGTCGCTAGTGAAAGTTCACAGCACCCTTTTTTGGAAGTTTTACTATCTCTTCGTTTGTGGTTACTGCTGCTGCTGCGTTTGTTGTTGCTGCTGCGTTTGTTGTTGTTGCTACTATTGTCATTGCTGCTGTCGTTGTCGCTGCTGTCGTTGCTGCTGTTGCTGCTGTTATTGCTGTTGTTGTTGCTGTTGTTGCTGCTGTCATTGCTGTTGTTGCTATCAGTTACGGAACGTGACCTTTTTTTGTGTGATTTTTTTATAAAATAATCAATTTTATCGCTCTTAACGCTTTTATTTCATCAACTGCAAAAAAAAAGAAGTAAAAAGGCATCAATTTATTCGGCAAAAAAAAAAGTAAATGCCATACAAAACAAAAAAGCCCCTGTAGAGTCAAACATAACATGCATTTGTGCTACAAATTTATACCCAATAAGTAATCAAACAAGATTGTTACCTTTATCAGATTTTTCATTATATTTTCTTCTCATTTTATTAGTTTTTTCTTGTAAAGGTGCAGGAGAAGTACTGAAAAAGCTTGAACGACTCATATTGCATAGTGTTACCAACTGGTTCGGCTGTAGTAAACTTTGTATTTAAAGTAAATAGTAAGTGTTTTTTATTTTTTTATTTAGAATAAAAATTAATATCAACAGTTTTTTTTATTGATTACTTTTTTTATTACCTTTGGGAAGAAGTGGAAGAAAAAAGTGTATTGCACAAGTTTTGCGACCTTTTCTTATATAGGTGTTAAAAAAATTATAACACATCAAAACAAAACACATAGTGTCATCGTATATACACGTGTATAGGGAAAAAAATACTTCGGGCTTTCAAATTTATAATTTAAATTATAAGCATGTATGTCATCGTATGTACAAGTATATAGAAAAAACATACTATTGGAATCTTGGTATAATTATAATAATTACTATGTATTTATTTAGATATGTATCGGTAATATTGCTTTAAAGTTCAGCAAATTATAAATTCATATGACATTATAGACCATCAAGAAAAAATCACATATTTTATTTATTAATAATTTACTTATATATGTATCGGTATTAATAGACTATAATATGTATTATATATCAATATCGGTATCAATACTTGTAAAGTAGACTAATCGATTCCAAGTATATTAATTAATTGAAATGTTATTCTTAATATATTATAGTTATATTATTATAAATTTATTATAGTTGTATTTTAAAACTAATTTCAAACCTATTTATTGTCATTTTAGTTAAACGTTATTGTAATGATAAAATATTTCTATTTCTCATTTGCATTGTATAATAAATTTATGCTTATCTTGGAAAGTCACATTACAATTAATACTATTTCCTTTTTAGTTTATTTTTTGATAGACTATTTACCGATACTCCTATTCTGGTAAACAAACATTTTGTGAGGTAAAGGAAATTTTTTTAAATATATCTATAGGCCTATAGTTAAAAAAATATGAGATATAAAAGGGAATTTATTAGAATTTTCAATGAAATATCTTGTATTCCTCCTTATTGGCACGATTTTGGGCTTAATCGCTACAAACAAATTATAGTAACATGGTAAATAATAAAATATATTACAAAATTTTGTATTTAAAGACCTTTTGTTTGCCTTATCTCCCGATATCAATGTAACTCCCAAAAAACTTTAAAATGAGTCATCAAATATTTATTAAATTACCTGCATCAAAAACTCGAAAAAAGGTTATTTGCAAATGTAATGTATGCAAAGGTAAAAAAGAACCCTGTGATCCCCGAACAAGAGATGCCCATATTGAAAAATATGGAACGTGTGAGGACTTAGTAGGTTCATCTGAACTTCAAGCCGATATCCTTTTTCTACTAATCCTCAAATAGAAAGCAGTGGTACATCTTTAGCCGATATCTCTTTACATAGTTTACTTGATCTTGATTTTCAGAAAGAATCGTTTATTGTAGAAAAAAAGATAAAAAGAAAGCAAAAACTATAATTAGAGAACAACCCGATATTGATATAATTCTAGAGACTTTAAATATCTCTGATTATGAAGAAGAAGTTGCAGAAATAGAGCCCGAAAGTGACGATGAGGAAACCATAATGGACTATTCTGCTCCCGATATTGAAAATGAAGATGAAGTATTCGAAAATATTGACAATCTTGATAATAGCTTTGGTTTGATATTAATCTGGATACTAAGATACCAACAAAGATATCGGTTACCAGACACTGCAACAGAATCATTGGTTAAATTTATGCATTATCTATTGACATATCTTGATAATAATCAGTTTAATAACTTTCCTGAGTCACTCTATTTAGCTCGAAAGTTAATGGGATTAGGTTTACACATAAATAATTATACACCTTGTCTGGCATATGATAAGTTGTATGAACCTAGTAAGGTAATAACAAAAAAGCCTGGACAAATCCCGATATGCTTATATTGTACTTTTGTAGAATATCCTAATCACCCAATGTCTAAAATGAGACAACCTTGTAATCAACAATTGTCAAAGGAGGTACCCACAAAAGATGGAACTTTATTTCGTCCTTTGCTTACTTATCCAACAATAAATATTAAAAATCAGCTCTTGTTATTATACAGACAAAAAAATTTTGAAGAATCATGTAAAAAATGGGTTAATAGAAATATAAATAATAATTATCTTGCCGATATTTATGATGGCAATATATGGAAACAATTTAAAAATCAAGATAGAGATTTTTTCACGCCAGAACATGCCGATATGCATTTCAGCTTATGATTAATCTGGACTGGTTCAGTCCTTTCCAAAATTCTGTATATTCTACTGGCGCAATATATGCAGTTATCTGTAATTTACTCCGTGAATTTAGATTCAAGCCTCAAAATATAATTGCCTTGGCATTGTTACCAGGACTCAAGGAAGTTAAATCACATCATATTAATCATTATCTTTCATCTTTGGTTGATTAATTGTGTGAATTGTGGAATGGGATAGAAATTCCTACAAATGAATCTCCTATGGGCAAAAAAATTAAATGCGCAGTTATATGCTACTTATGTGATATTCCGGCAGCCAAAAAGTTGTGTGGACAAATATCGGCAAGAATTGCATGTTTTCAATGTGAAAAACATGCACAGTTTAATGATAAACATCAACCTAACTTTGGTGGATTTGCGGATATGGATGACTGGTTTGTAGAACGTGATATTGAGAAATTAAAAAAGATGCATATGAATGGTTACAGTGTAAGACTGAGGATCAAAGAAAGAAATATCTATCTGAAAACTTGGTAAGATGATCAGAACTCTACTGTCTTCCTTATTTTAACCCAATTAAACATGTAATTGTAGACCCAATGCATTGTTTATTTTTGGGAATTGCAAAGTGGATTGTTATGCGACTTTGGATAGAAGGTAGAAAATTAAGTTCCAATAATCTAAAACTCATAGATAAAAGAGCCAAAAAAATTCAACCTCCATCAGATATCGGGAGAATTCCTTATAAAATTGCCACAGAAGAAGGATTTTCTGGTTATACTGCAGATCAATGCCGAACATTTATAATGATATATTCTACTACAATTATCTGGGATTTATTAGCAGAACCAGACCAGCATAATCTTGCAAACTTTTTCAGGGCATGTAATCTATTAGTTTGTAGAATATTAGATAAAAAATCACTTAACGAAGCTCATCAAAGATTGTTGAATGTAGCAAAGTTAATAGAACGCAATTATGATACTGAAAAAATTACTACTAATATCCAATTAAGTTTGCATTTGTGCGAAAATTGTATTGATTATGGGCCGTTATATTCATTTTGGTGTTTTTCTTTTGAGCGTATGAATGGAATCTTAGGTAGATATCAGGTTTTTTTTGTTATATATTATGTAAAAATACTTACCGATATATATAATTTATATTTTATAGGCTCATATAAAAGTAGCCATAGAAATATAGAACTAGAACTTTTAAGAATAATTCTCACAAATAAATGTTTGGATAAGATTGTATCACATGCTAATACTGATGACAGAATATCCAATTCTCTAAAAATACTAAAGGGGAGAATATCAAGTAGTAGCATGGCTATTCCGGATGAATTTGAATCACAAGATTTCCTTCAATTTTATAATTTAAGAAATGTTATCAGCCAAGAAGAAGCTTTTGGTTATGAATCATTACCTGGCACATTTCTGGATCCAAAATTAGAAAATGCCATATTACAAACAGGTATTCAAACCCTTTTAGTTGAATACGGTACAGGCTATTAATTTACCAGACCGGGTTGTATATTGGGAATTAATGAAATAGCAGTATTTTCCAACGTTACTCAATATGGGCGGCTAAAATTAGGATCAGAAATTTTTGGATCTACATTCTTAGCTCACCATAACAAATCTTCAAGAATTCTGGCAAGATTTGTTGCTTCAGAAGATGAAACGGTAGATTCATATCCCGGTCAGGTTCAATTCTACTTTGATCACACTATCTATCTTCCTTCTGATATTCAAACATATCACCTTGCATTCATAAGATAGTATAAATCCGTTAAAAATTATGAAACAAGATTCCATATGAAAATTAAAAATGATAATCTTAGTTGTAATGTAGAGTTGTGAGAACAAGACTTTTATGAGTTAAGTAGGGACTGTATAATTCCCATACATCAAATATATTCTTGATTCATAGCAGGTACATATACTATAGATATTAAAAAGAACCCAAAAACCTATATGACTGTAGTAGAGCGAAAAGGTGACTCCTGGGGTTAGAATTCCGTAAATGTATCCAGAATTGGTTTCTTACCCATTTTCAGGCTCTTCTAGATATGTGAAATCCTATATTGAAGTTAGGCTCTAAATTACGCCAGAGCCAGATCCTGTTAACTTACTCTCCTTACTTCTAAATTTGTGTTTCCAACATTAAGTAGTACATAGTTTTTGTTAACACTCTGGCTATGTTTTTAATTCTAAATAAGGTAACAAAAAAATTATGCTATATTGCTTGCCTTTGAAATGAGCAGAGAGCACCGAGGACCGAAGTGTCTGAGTATGCTTCTCTGCGGGCCTATTCAAGCCTAATATGCATACTATTTTCTATGTTATCCTAGAATTAATTCAAAAAGCGATTCATTACTATCTAGCAAAGGACAAAAAATGCTAAGTCTCACCTCGCAGAGGTGAGATTTAGCTATTAGGAGTAAGACTTATCCGATCAGAGGTGAGATTTAGCTATTAGAGGTGAGACTTATTCGATCAGAGGTGAGACTTATCTGACTAGAGGTGAGACTTATCCGATCAAAGGTGAGACTTATCCGAGAGGAGACTTATCTAAGGTGAGACTTATTATACATATCTCAAAGTCTCATTGCCACGTCTCACCCATTAGCAATCAATAAGATCTAGCTTCTGAGCACTCGAAAAGATATATCCTATTTTGAATAATTTCATCATGAAAAGACGAGGGGTAAATATTTTTATTTAATCAAAAGTTTATCCAATATATTAACAGGTGAGACTTAATAATATCATGTCTGGAAGTGATAAAAAAATCGTACATGTGCTTGTTGTGGATATACTTTTACAAGACCAGAAAAACTTTGAAAGCATTATAAAAGCAAAAAAAATCAATGCAATATACCATTTGCCCGAATCCAAGTATCCAAACAGGGGCTATCTCTCATTTCTAAATTTGGTTCAAACTCAGCAATTCAAGCCTCTCCCTCACAGAACAAAGTTCAAGAGGGGGCCCAAGTTCAAGAAGCCGGCCCAGGCCCAGCGACCCAATCCTATAGAGAAGAAATATCCTCTGAGCAGAATAAAGCCCAAGAGAATGATATAGTATTTGTAGAAAAAAGTTATGACCCAGCCAGATCGCATAAAAATCTCAAAAATATGTCTGTATGGAAAGGAAAAATTACAGCAGGCAATAATCTAGTATATGCTTTTAATAAACAGCAAGACAATCAAACAGCATATGCCAATACCCCATATATGCCCCAACTTATGGCCTCAACACGCAAAGCAATTACTAATATTCTCAAAGAAGAGCTCTACAAAAAGGATCAAATAAAAACATCATTAGTTATAGAAAGCATATATGCAAAATATAAATATAAAGGAGAAGGTGATGCTATGAACAAAGCGAATTATGAACTTAGTCAGACCCATTCCTATCATAGAGGAAAACAACATATTCTTCTTTTAGAAAATGATATAGACCCATATTTAATTCAATCTGTAGGTGAAATTGATATACAAATTGAAAATCACTTAAAAGAAGAGTTCGGTAAAATTCTTCTTAGAATAGAAAATATATTTATTGAATCCTATACCTACCGTTGAACTAATGGAGGTTCCTATATTCCTACTTCTAAAAAGCTTGCCAATACAAAGTGCACAATTAATTCAGACAATTCTGATATTATAGATCTGGCTACGGGCAAGCCTACAGATAATTGTCTCAAAAGTGCATTAGGATGTTATTTTGCAGATAAGAATGGAATTACAGACCACTTGGGAAGGTGTATATATAGAGCAAAAAGCCTTCGAAAATACTTAAATATTGTTAAGCTTAATAACATCCCAATGCCTACTCCAATCTGTTCACGCATATTTAATAAGATTGAGGAGATGAACCCAGGTATCTCTATTAATGTCTAGGAATGGAAAAAAGAATCAGCTACTCCCAAAGCAGTAATAGCTAGCAAAAACTATAATAGACAACATATTATCGATCTTATGGCTCTTACAGATATTACCAAATCTGAGGATAACAAGTACGGGCAAAAAAACCATTTTCTTTGGATTAAGAATATAAATGGGCTAGTTTTTAGAGATACCACTCATCATGGTAAAAGATATATTTGTAGAATATGCACTCAAAGTTTTTCTACAATAAAGGCTTTAGATCATCATTGAGAGCACTGTTTCAGTTTGGGTAAAGCAACTCAAGAAGTCAAATTACCTACCAAGAGTGTCAATGATTTTGAGAAGTTTAAAAATTATGCCCGGATGATTAATGCTCCATGTGTAATTATAGCAGACTTCGAGGCGGACAACAAAAAATGCAATGAAGAATATGGAGGACAAATGCGAAAACTTGCCGAGCAAAAAGCCAATAGCTTTTGTTATCTAGTTCATTGGATCAATACTGGGGATATATGGGGGCCTTTCCTATACTGAGAAGAAAATGCTACACAAGAATTCGTCCGAAGAATCGATAAGGAGTTGGTTGAAATTAATAAGGTCTTAGCCATTAAGCATGATCGAATTATAACTGAGAAAGATAAAAAAATATTTGCTGAAGCCAATATTTGTTGGATATGTAAAGAAAAGCTTGCTATAGACGACAAGGTCTGGGACCACTGTCATATTACAGGTAAGTTTCGAGGACCTGCCCACAATACCTGTAATCTTAAGCTTCAGATCGAAGCATGAAAGACACCAATTCCAGTTATCTTTCATAATTTTCGGGGCTATAATTCTCACTTGGTCTGTGAATCTGTTGGAAAATCAGTTAATGCGCATTAGATAAAAGTCATAGCCAAAACTTTTGAGCAATACAAGTCTATAAAGGTAGGTCAGCTAAAATATATAGATAGCATGCAATTCATGAATAATAGCTTGGCAAATCTTACGAAAAATTTGGGCAACAATCATCCTATTACAAGCCAATACTTTAAAAACTATACTTCAGATCAAATTTCTCTAGTATGTCGCAAAGGAGTTTATCCCTATGAATATATCGATTCACAAGATAGATTCCTAGAGACTGAGCTTCCACCAATTCATGAATTTAGTACATATCTTCATGAAAAAATTAGCCAAAAAGATTATGAGCACGCCCAAAAAGTATAGAAAGAATTTAATTGCTAAAATCTAGGAGAATATCATGATCTCTATCTTAAAACTGATGTACTTAGCCTGGCAGATATCTGGACCCAATTCCGAAAGACATGTATGCAATATTATAAGCTCGATCCCAGCCATTATGTATCTGCACCTGCACTAGCTTGGGATGCTATGCTTAAAATGACTGGGTAAAAATTGAGCTTTTTACAGATATGGCAATATATGATTTTATAGAAAAAGCCAAGCGTGGCGGGATAGCTATAGCTTGTAAGTGCCATTTCAAAGCAAATAATCCTAAGATGGACGAGACATTTAACCCATCTAAGCCTACAACCTGGATAAGCTATGTTGATGCAAACAATCTTTATGGCTGAGCCATGAGTCAGTATCTGCCTATCGGAAATTATCAATGGGAGGTAAGCCGTAAATATCTTGAGGATAATCCAAACAAGCAAAAGAAATATCTTAATAAGACTCTTAATACCGAATCAAATGCCAAAAAAGGATATTATCTAAATATTAAGGCGCACTTTCTCTAAAAACTCATGACTATTTGAGTGACCTTCCTCCAGCCATAGAAAATATGGCTATAAGTAAAGATATGTTGTGTCCCTATACCTCAGAGCTTGTAGATAACTTGGATGGAGAATGGTTTTTAGCAACAAAAAAATTAGTTCCCCATCTTGGTCCACGAAAAGATTATGTTATCAATTACCAAGAACTCCAATATTATGTAAAATTGGGTATGATAGTGATAGTTGATGAGGTTACAGAAATTCTATCATTTGACAAACTAACTGGCTTGCCCTTATATAGCCTTTAATATGGAAAAGCGACAAGGCGCTAAGAATGCTTTTGAGAAAGATTTCTTTAAACTCATGAATAATTCAGTATATGGCAAAACTATGGAAAATGTTCGCAAATACCAAGACGTCAAGCTTATAGCTGTGAACAATGATAAAGACGAAAAGAAGTTTATTAATCAAATTCGTAAACCCTCTTTTAAATATGCTAGACAGCTTGGAAATACACTTGTTGAAGCACATATGGGAAAAGCTAGTGTAACTCTTAACAAGCCCATTATTGTCAGAGCATCAGTTCTGGGTCTTAGCAAGCTCTTGATGTATCGCTTCTGGTATGGGTATATAAAAGAAAGATATGGTAATAAAGCCCAGCTTGGATATATGGACACAGACTCATTCATATTCCAAGTTGAAACTGAAGATATCTATAAAGACATGGCCGAGCGATCTGACCTTTTTGATCTTAATGATTCTAAAACTATTGGGCTTTTTAAAAATGAGACTCCTGGCAACGTAATTACAGAATCTTATCATATCCGGGCCAAGTCATACCACTATGTCTTAGCTGACAAGACTACAAAGTCTAAGCATAAGGGGGTTAGCAAAAAAGGCATAAATGAAATGGCTACGAACTCCTATATGCTAGCTTTAGAAGGGTCCTTGCTAGATGATCCGATAGATAGGTCATTATTAACAGAGCAAGAAGCTAATAATTTGGCTATATGAACTGAGGCAGATCTATGACCCTAGTATATCGGGACTGTCTCTTTGGTAAGAAAGTATTCTATGCCAAGAATGTAGGTATCCAGTCAAAGGATCATATATTATCTTTGGTCGAATCAGAAAAGAAAGCTCTATGCCCCATAGATACTAAGCACTGGATCCTAATAGATGGGATCACCTCTTTGCCATATTTTCATTGGTGTAATAAAGCTTATAAGAATATGGTCAAAACTGGTATACCCCAAGAAAAAGCAGAAAAAAGAGCTATCAGGGCCAAGCTCCCAGAAAAATATCAAAATACATGTACATCTTACATAGCTAGCTCATTGCCATAAAGTAGACTAGTGATACAGTACATATATAGCAGACCATATACCAACTTGAAATATTCCCACTGCCTTCTCACAATGCTTGCTCGAAGCCAGATATAAATAGTTAAAATATATTTGTTATCAATATATTTTTTTTCAAGCTTGTGAGGCTTTTTCTCATTTTATTCGAAAAAAGAAAATTCAGAAAAATGTTAACAAACCAATTATGCGTTCGAGTGACTTATCACGAGAAGGTGGATAAAATATTTGAGTTGGTAGTACGTGACCCCCAGGTCACAATATTATGTGACTACTGCGCCCTGGTGACATGGTGTCCCACCTCAGCAATTAGTTTTTTTTAAAATATATTTAATATCTATATATAATACTAAAAATGGCACATAAGATATATAAGCACTAAGCAAGACTAGGTAAATATTATTTCCAGCGTAAAAAGTTAAAAAAGATAGTAAAATCATTAGAAGAGACTATAGACTGGATAGAGAATTGTATAGAAGAGCAAACTGGTCTTGAGTTTGGCAAAAAACTATCAGATTCAGATTCAGATTTGGACCTGCCTTCTTTGACATTATAGTCATAGCCAGCTCAGCCAAATATAAATAGTTAAAATATATTTGTTATTAATATATATATATTTTTTTTCGAGCTTGCGAGAAAATGCTAGAAAAAAGTGTTATTGATAGTAGATCGATTCATTTTTGGCTCATACTAAATAATTTATAAATAAATAAATTAGCAAATCCGAAATTGTTTTTTTATATAAAAAGGGTTAGTTAAAAAGAATAAACTGATATAAATAAGCTTATTTTTTTTCACAAATGAACCAGCTCCCTTTTTTTTCATTCGAAAAAAGATTATTCAGAAAAAAAATATTTGAAAAAAATATTTTCTGGCCTTTTTTTCTCATTTCATTCGAAAAAAGAAAATTTGGATATTCTCTTTTTTTTGTTTTTTTGAGCGATTAGCAAGAAAAAACAGATTTATCACGAGAAGCCATCTCACAAGCTTGAAAAAAGAAATCTAGTAATCAATAAAGGGGTTCACTTATTTTTTGCCTTCGAGTAATTTATCACGAGAAGGCGGAGATCTAGCAGAAAGAGCTTCCGTATGAGAACTTGAACGGCAAGATCTAGAAAAGTTAACGGTTTTCTAAGCGGATAGCTTTACAACCACTTCATTACATGCGCCTTCTCCGGAAGATATAGAGTTTAGACCAGACCCCATAACTTTAAAAACATAGATAGAATTGACAGATAGAATAAAAAATAAAATCAAGATTTGTTGTAATCTTAGAAAATGCCAACTATGTAGACTTTAAAAAATATAGAAAATATTTATCCGGAACCTCCTATATATTTTATTTATCCGGTTTATCTGAAATTTTTTTCCTGTATAATTGGTATATTTGGTATATCCAGTATATCCAGTATAATATATATATCCTATTTATCTAGTTTTTTCTAAATTTTTTTCCTGTATATCCAATATATCCGGTATATCCGATATAATATATGCATTCTATTTAATAAATTATTTTGAAATAATATATTAAATATAAAAAAAATACTATCATGCTTAGGCAACGCATAAGATGTGATGCTCCTTCTTTAACACTAGCTGATTATGATTTTATTATGCAATGCTGTAATGATAGACCAAGGTCTAAAGTTTTAAATAGCTAAAAGAAAAATATAGCATATCACAAAAACGTATTTATCAGATTTGGAAAGGCGAAGAAAAAAATAGGGTTGCCTGGGATCAACTGATTTTTTCTCACAAGCTCGAAAAATAAATCTGGGTTGCTAATCCAAATTACCGATATATCTGGCTTCGAGTGATTTATCACAAGAAGGCAGAAATTCAAAAAGAAAAAATTTAGATAACAAAACAATTCTGCTTTCGAGTGATTTATCACGAGAAGGCAGAGAAAATTTGGTTAACGAACTAATTTTGCCTTCAAGTGATTTATTATGAGAAGGTAGGGAAAATTTGGTTAGCAAACTAATTCTGCCTGAGCCAGCTCATGATTTATCGCGAGAAGGTAGGAATCTAAATGCATTTTATGAAAAAGAAGCCATTCGTGATAAAAAAAATATAGCCAAATATCTGTATATACTAGCTAAAAAAAAGATCTAGCTCATCATAAAATGATAAAAACTTTTCACATACCTCATTGAGAACCTCTTTAGCATTGAGAGTATCAAATAACATTTTTTCAAGTTCATCATAACTTATATATATTTTTTTATTAGGATATTGGTTTCTCCCTTATTATAAACTGAAAGTGGAATAGTAATACTTTTTCTATTAGGGGAGTAACAAAAATCAGGTGATTTTTTAGGGGGGAGGGGGTAAAAAAAGTTAAAATTATATATAAGAACCTGACTATTTATATATTAAGGAAGAGAGAGAGGGGGTAGGCCTCTGATAAAAAATAATCAGGTGATTAATGACACTGCCCTTAGCTGATGCTATAAATTCACCTTTTACTATAGGTTCCCAGCCAGCCCAATGTTGCCATCTAGTGCCAAGAATAAATAATGATATATCATTGCCATTATTATCTTTTTCTGTTGGTAAAACTGAAAACTCATCTGAAATTGTTAAGGTATTATTTCCAATACCTATAGTAACAGGTATGTCAGAAAAGGTCCCAACAGATTGTTTTTCGCCAACAGCCCCTGTTAGTCTATAAACCTTTTTTCTATCTATTTTTAGCCCAAAATATTTTATAAAATGGTTTGCGATATTTTCAGAAATATGTGACCCATCTGAACCCGTATCGAGTAATGCATAGGGTATTTCTAAATCATATACTTTACATGAAATCGTAGCATAGTTATTGGGTTCTTTTATTTGCAAAAAGTTTATTTTTAATGGGTCAAGCCAATTTCGATATAATTGGGCTTCTTGATATTGTTTTATAGCATAATTTAGACACGAAGTGCTCGACTTTGTCGAGGAAGAATACCCTCCCATCTTCTCACAATAATTGCTTGAAGTCAAATATGCCGGCATATCTTTTTCTGAGCATGCGAGGAAAAATGGCTCTAAAATAAATTGATACTTTTTTATTATATTTTCCCATACTTTGGCTACTTCTTTATTCGTACAATTTTTTGAATGATATGAATAAAATGAGTCTTTCATTTCGGGGAATAATTTACTAAGATCCGTATATATTTCTGTTAGAATTTCTTTAGGGCATTGAGAAATATATCTTGTTAAAATATATTTAACTGATTCTAAAAATATCTGATTTTCATTAATAGCTTTTTTATTAGTTTTTGGTTTTTTGGATTTCTTTTTTATAGAAGACTTAGAAACCCCACTTTTTTTTTTATATTGAAACAATTAGTTTCTCTGAATTCAATCTTACTATTTTCTTGATCACTTTCTTCTTGGCTACTTTCTTCTTGATCGCTTTCGTTACTTATATATTCTATATCTTCTTCTAATTGGCTTTGGTCTATATATTCATATTGAGAGCTAGTAATATTATTAATCTTTTTAGTCTTTCTAACTTTGGGGCAATTCTTTTTTGTATGACCGACCTTTCCACACATAGAACAGTATCTTTCTACTTTCTTTAATTTTGTTGTTTTTTTAGCCATAGGCTTTTTTGTAGCATATAATTTTTTTGATTGTATATTGTAATTCGCATAGCCTAATTTTTTATATAATTCTTTTTCAATAAAATTTTCTAAAGCATCCGGATCTCTAGATGCTTCGTCAGAATACCCCAGTCTTTGGGATATAAGATCTAAATAGTTATACGCTTTTTTATATATAGTTAAATTTTCACTAGGTATTGTATTGGATAAAATTATAGGAACCGATGAATTGTTATTAACCCCATTATATGTAAAGGTAGAAGGTTTTCGCTCAAGCCATGTATCCTTAACAGATATAAAGAAAGCATTTATATCTGCTGGATTCGTTATTTTTACTCTTGTAAATAATTCATCAGGTAAGTGAGTCCATAATATAGCCAATGCGTCCTGGTTATTATTCAGTGTTTGTAATAATAATAGACGAATTCTGTCTTCATAGGTTTGGGGAGTGTCGGTGGGGTTAAATTTTTCTTGTGCAAATCTGGATAAAGAGGCATTGCGTGATCCTATTGTTTCTTCATGATATTTATGCTGTAACCAAGCTAAGAATTGTGTTGGGGTGTCAATATTTGTACCTACAGGATATTCAGCTAGAACAGGTGTATATTTACCAGACATTTTAGATTTTAAAATTTCAGCTTTTACGGCATCATTAAATCCAGCAACAGCCAATGTACTTCCATATGAAAATACTTGTACTACTCTATTATAATATTCATCAGGAGGTTCCTGACCTATATATTGGGAAATTTGAGCAATCAACGAGGATAATGAAGACATAACGTCTATTAGGTTGCCATGTTTGCTATATTATTATTCTGTAGCACAAAAATTTGTTGATTTAAATTATTAATTAATTGTTCTGAATTTCGGGCCTGATTTTTCCACTTGCCCCACTTATTTTGTAATTGGTGATAGGTCTGTCTGTTTCTTAATTTTAATGCAAAGCTTTCTATAAACAATTCTGATATCTATCTTTTTTGTGTACAGATTGTGATTCATCCATCAAGTTTTCGAAATTTGAATATATTATGCTGTGTTTTGTGGGCCTCATAAGCCTGGTGAAGAAGATCATAGTTATTTTGAAGTATGGCTAACTAGGTCTGTAAATCTGCAAACTGGGTCTGTGGATTGGCTAACTGGGTTTGCAAATTTATTATCTGGGTCTGCAAATTTGCTACTCAATTTTCGGCATTAATTGCTCGAGCATTTGCTCGTGGATATATTTGTAGTACCAATCTCTCAAAACCTATTTCCGGCATCAGAAATTATATCAAGATAATCTTCAATGCCATTTATTGTAGGTGCTATTGTAAGTGGACTCTAAAATTATTGTTTAATGTTATCAATCTCTTGCCGGATTCTATTATTTTGGATCGTGGCTTGATTTTTAAGAAGAGATAATGGTCGGGAAGATCCTGGTTGTTGTGCCATATCTTGAAAATTGTTTTCTATATATAATTTTTCGAGTTTGCAAGAAAAGCGGTCTATTTCATCTTGAAAAATAGCTAACCGTTTTTCTAAATAATCTATATAATTCCCTTGATTTATAGAATCTTGAAGTGTCTTTTCTAACTGTTCTTTAAGATTAGAAATTTCTAATTTCAATGGGTCTAGATCTTCATCATGAATTATGATTTCTTTTTCAAGATAATTAATATAATTCTCTTTTGAGACAAGATTCTGTTGTAATTTGTAGACTTGATCTTGTATAGCTAATAAGGCACATTTAAATTGTTCGATTCTTTTTCTCATTTCCCTTTTTTTCTCATAAATTCGAAAAAAAGAAAAAGATAGTTATCTGTTTTTTTAAATATATTTAGTTCTGCAGATCATAGATCAAGGGACTGGGCTGGCTCAAAAATGTTGTCTATTCCTATGATACAAATAGATTCTGAAAATGTTCATGAACTAGATATATTTACTGCTTTGCGTAAGATTTATTATCAACCTAATGGCTATCAGAGAACCATAAAAAAAATGTATGAAGCTTCTCTAAAAGCTGGGTACGATTTTTCTATAGATGAGATGCGTAATTGGCTTGAAAAACAGGCTTTATATCAGATTCATAAACCCCGTCCAAGATTTATTCCTAAAGCCTCATTTAATAGTATACAAATTCCTAATGAATGCCATCAAGCTGATATTCTTTATATGACCATGACCAAATTAATAATATAACTTACAAAATTGCTTATGTATAGTAGATGTGGCTTCACGATTTAAGTGAGCAGTTCCTTTGGCAGATAGGTCAGCTTATTCTGTGGCCAAGGCCTTTAAGAAAGTTTATAGTAATTCTAAGTGACCTCTTATTTGGCCTAAATTATTAATAGTTGATCTCGGTTCTGAATTTAAATCAGATTGTAAAGAATTAATAGAAAAATATAATATTAAAATTAAAATTGGTACGTCTCATAGGAGTCAAGGTATTGTTGAAAGATTTAATCGTACTTTAGCTAAAAAATTGTTTCGATTGCAAGATGCCTCTGATTTATTGTTGCCTATATCTAAGAGATCGAGAGCTTGTGGTAAAAATCTTTATATAATTATTGATAACCTTAATAATTCGGTAACTAGATTAATTGGCATGGCCCCGGCAAAAGCTATAAAAATGAAACAGATTATTTCGATATCTTCTAAATTACACAATGGGCCTATAGGATTTAATGAGTCTAAATTGAATTATAATACTTTGGTTAGATATTTACTTGAGCCGGGAGAGCTAAAAGGTGGTTTTAAGCGAGCAGCTGATATGAACTAGTCACCCCAAGTTTATTATATTCGTGAAGCTTTGGTACAAAAAAATCAGCCAATCTTGTATTGGCTAAAAGATGATAATGGCAATGGACCAAAGCTGTCTTTTGGATTAGAAGAGCTTCAAATCATTCCTTCTGATACAGAATTGCCACCCCAATGGGTGCTTACAAGTTAAAAATTTATAATATAAAAGATGCTCATGGAATGCTTCAAGTTGGTGTTCCTGGTCTTTGAAATTTACTGTGCTAGATTACTATGCTTGTGACATACATGTCACACTCATTAGTATATTTTTATAATATAAAAAATGGCTGTGGATGCTTCAAGTTGGTGTTCCTGGCCTTTTATAAATTAAGAAAATCTTCTGCTTCTTTATCAATTTGGGCTTCTTTGACGAAGTGGTCTTTAGCTAATTTGTAATATAACTTATATAATTCCATTATGGAATTAAAAATCTTTGGATCCCGGCCATAAAATTCTTTGTAGTCATCTTTGATTTTATAATATTTTTCTTTATTGGAAAATATGTCATGGCCAAATTTAGTATATATTCTTCTGGGTCTTCTGCCTGGCGTAATTTTCTAATTTTTTCTTTATAGTTTTGCATGAACTTGCCATCTTTTGGTTTTCTATAATAGAGGCCTGCTTTGATTACATTAATTAAAGCTTGTTCTACTTCTTTGTATGTGGGCTTGGCTTCGGTTAATTGATTTTGTGTGCTCATTGTGAAAGAAAATTTTTATATAATTTCTTTACAAACTTTTTTCTTTAATTAATTATTTTCTACTATCATTAAAAATTTTTATTTTATAGTAAATGAAGAATCTTTATACTTGTGATTATCTTCATAACTCTGGTAAGATTTATAATAAAGCTTATATTTGTTCAGAAGAAAGCCAGCATCATTGGAAAAGTAAAAAGCGCTATCCTTATATTTGTGATTATCTTCATAACTCTGGTAAAATTTGTGGTAAAGCTTGTATTCGTCCAGAAGGATGCCAGCATCATCGGAAAAGTAAAACGCGCTATCCTTGTACTGATTGTGGTAAACCTACAGCTACAGATTGTGGTCGGTGTGCAGAGCATATCAGAGGCTATTATGTTATGCAATATTATAATAAATTGCGTGATAAAGCTCAGAAGCTAGATCTTATTGATTGCTAATGGGTGAGACGTGGCAATGAGACTTTGAGATATATATAATAAGTCTCACCTTAGATAAGTCTCCCCTCAGATAAGTTTCACCTTTGATCAGATAAGTCTCACCTCTAGTCAGATAAGTCTCATCTCTGATCGGATAAGTCTCACCTCTAATAGCTAAATCTCAATTTTGATCGGATAAGTCTCACTCCTAATAGCTAAATCTCACCTCTGCGAGGTAAGACTTAGCATTTTTTGTCCTTTGCTAGATAGTAATGAATCGCTTTTTGCATTAATTCTAGGATACTATAGAAAATAGTATGCATATTAGGCTTGAATAGGCCTGCAGAGAAGCACACTTGGACACTTCGGTCCTCGGTGCTCTCTGCTCATTTCAAAGGCAAGCAATATAGCATAATTTTTTTGTTATCTTATTTAGAATTAAAAACATAGCCAGAGCGTTAACAAAGACTATGTACTTCTTAATGTTGGAAACCCAAATTTAGAAGTAAGAAGAGTAAGTTAACAGGATCTGGCTCTGGCGTAATTTAGAGCCTAACTTCGATATAGGATTTCATATATCTAAAAGAGCCTGAAAATAGGTAAGGAACCAATTCTGGATACATTTACGGAATTCAACTCCAGGAGTCCCCTTTTCGCCCTACTACTGTAATCACTTTACATAGAAAGTACAATCTATAATTGCCAATATTTAAACTAGTATTTTATTTACACATACTGAATATATTTTTATTTATACCTGGTTGATTCTTATTATTCTTATTTTTTATTAGCTAAATATTATTTTATCTATCGCTTATATATCTTAAATATTATATATTATTAGCTGTTAGTATAATTAAAATAAAAATTATTTTTTTGTTTTATAACTAGTATTCGATTTGTGTGATATAACTATTCTTGACAGTTCATTTAGCCGGCATCGCATAGGGTAGAACTAGCATTTTATTAGTTGCTAGTAAATTCAGATCAGAAATATTCAGACATCAAGTGTTTTTATTAATGATAAAAAAAAATTCTGATATTAATATATAAGATTATATAAGATCATTAATAATGAAAATATTTCTGATTGTGATTTAGTCCCTAAATACATATCAGGATTTTTAAATATGAAAAAAATCCTAATATTAAATACACAAAATATAGCATGACAATTACATCAACAAATTCTGATAAATTAGTATCGGGAATTTTTATAAAAAAAATCCCGATATGATGATGTATAAAGTCATGATGTGGATAAATTTTCGAATAGCAATACATTTTATTCATTTTTTTGCAAAGAAATTACATTAACAAAGCCTGATAAATTAATATTGGGAATTTTTTTTTAAAAAAAATCGCCGATATAATGATGCATAATAGTAAAGTCAAAATTTCCAAATGACAATAATTTTTTTTGCAAAGAAATATGTAATTTGTCATGATATTACTATCAGATATTTGTGAAGAAATACGTAATTTTTCAAACCATTAAAAATATAAAAAGATAAGTTTCTTCATGTTTCTTCTCTCAACTTTTTCGTTATTTTTTCTCGCAATTTTTTCCATTGTTTCTTTTTCACAACTTTTTTCATTGTTTCTTTTTTCTTTTCTTTAATAAAAATGAATGCTGTCGATTCTGATCGTGTTGTTTTATATGAAAGAAGAAGCAGGCCGAAAGTTAGGCAAAGTGGTAGAAAAAGAAGCCGCAGTACTTCGTCTTCATCGAGAGGTATATCAGAAAAATATTGTATATTAAGTTAAACCATATATGTATTTACATTAAATATGTATGTAGAACATATGAGAATACCAGTACTACTATCTTCTACTAGTGGCAGTAGTAGCAGTAGTGGCAATGTTACTGATAGCGATAATAACGATAGTACCGATACTGATACCAGTTCTGAAGATTCTGATGGTGAACTAAGAAAAGCTCTTCGGGCATGTTATCTCATTTTTATTTATTTTTTATTTTTTTATTATATTTTTTTATTATATTTTTTTTATTATATTTTTTTATTATATTTTTTTATTATATTTTTTTTTATTATATTTTATTTTATTTTATTTTCACAGAGAGATATTTTATTCTCGCTAGATAATTTAACCAAACTAGATCAACCAGATCTGAAAAAATGGAAAGAAATTAAGGGGCAGTTTCTTTCCGGACCTTTCCTAACTGTGAAGCGTGATGTTGCAAAATATCATGCTTATAACTGCCAAATACTCCAGGTGATTCGCCAACTGCATAGGCACTAGTAAGAGACGTATTTGGAAAGGCTAGATAGGCAAAGGAATGCACGAGCGAAAAAAAGAAGAAGATTAAATACTCGGGCATCTACTGTATATTATCTATTTATTTTTTATTTTTATTTTGATAGTATATTATTACTATTATTAATATTGGCTCTATTTATTTTTTTTATTTTATTATTATTAATCTTGCTAATATAAATATTAGCACTATTTAAATTTTATTTTATTTATTTAATCTAGAAAATACAAAGACGGCAGAAAGGCTTTAGCCACTTTGTTAAAACAAAGGGCTACTCCCTATATGGTAATTTGCTCAAATACATGTCCAAAAGGCAAGCCATTGCCGATATTCAACGAATTTTAAAAGATCGGGGGTATCATAGTGAAGAAATTTCAGAAACCGATGTGGAAAAGGCAAACAGAGAAAGAAAAGATGGGGTTCGCCAAGAGGATGACAAGAATGACCGAGTAATCAAAGTATTAGATAAAGACTGGCATTTCCCTGAGGTAATTAAACTTGCCTATATTTAAAAATGTTATTACTTTTGAAAACCTGATAATGATATATATATGAGTGCTAGTAAAGAAAAGCCTGCCATCAGGTTTTTAATTATATTTTGTACCGAACACAATCTATCTAATAATTGAAATCCCAATAACAGGTTTTCTTTTGGAGCACTCATATATATTGCCAATATGTTAAATGGTATAATTTATTTCTTGAAAACATACTTTTTTTCATTTTTTTCCTTATAGAAATATCATATGTTTGGATACTGTTTGGATATTGTACTTAAATATTTTATTTGTCATTTGTTACTTTTTAGTTGAAGGAAATTTTGTGGTCAGCAGAGAGGGTAGTGTCAGCAAAAAGTGCAAAAAAAACTGACCGGTTCCGTTAGAGAAATGGTCCGTTTTTGATGGAAGAAAATTCTAGACCACTACCCAACACATCGGACTGGTTAATCGCGAAATCATCTGAAGACGAAAACGAGCCTATACAGGACCCCAGACACCTCTCATATAGGTCATAACTGGATTTTGGCCAATTTTGACCTAATTTGCTAAAAACGTCAAAATCTATTTACTTAAATAACTTCTGATCCAGTAATCAGAATTGAATAAACTTTTTTTTGTTAGATGTGCCTCACTAAGAGCTTCATTTTAAAAAAATTTCATTCAAATTGGACCACTGGATGCCAAGATAATTGCCAAAAACTGTTTTTTTTTGCTTCTCAAATTTTGGGGATTTTTGCTAAATTGCGTAACGTATGACCTCTGTACTATATGTCTGGGGTCCTGCCTATACCATTATCGGATTATTATTCCAGTGATAATAATTCTGATTTTGTGCCTGTCACCAGGCCAAGCGCTATCCCACCGAAAATGCACATTACAAGAAATCAGTTTAATAAAAAAAGAGTAAGGTGAATATTGTTGAACCGTTATCCAAAGGTAAGCTTTTATGGCCTTATTGGTTTTAATTATAGAAACTAATACTAGTTTTTGAATTTGATAAAAAGAATTTGCACAACCAACTGCTTTTAATTTTAATGAAATTAATAAAGGTAAGCAAAAGGCAGTTGAAATGACCCCGACTTCTGATACACAACCAGCCGATTTTAATTTTAATAAAATTAATAAAGGCAAGCAAAAGGCAGTTGAAATAACCTAGCTCCTGATTCATAGCCAGCTGATTTTAATTTCAATAAAATTAATAAAGGCAAGCAAAAGGCAGTTAAAATGACCCCAGCTCCTGATACACAACCAACCGATTTTGGAATGAACCCATCTTCTTCTGATATTGGTATGTATTAATTAATTTATATTTGCTTACACATATTTTAGTGAAATTTTTATTTAATGTATATATATTTTTTTTATTATTAGAAAATTTATTATCGTATAGGGATAAAAACCTTCTTTTGTTTCGGATACATTAGGAGAAAAAACAGAAATTTTATCACTATCTTCAGGTAAATTAGATAAATACATTAATTAATATATAATTAAATCACCAATTTTTTTTCATATAGATGAGGATCTGAATCCAGATGATCCTGTTTATAGTGAAATTTTGGAGATACTATCAAATTCCGAAGAAGTTTTAAAAAAATTTTTTGAGTCAGAATAGGTGGAAGGGGAGACAAGAACTAAAAAAAAATTAATCGTTCTTTTCTTTTATTTTTTTTTTGTATTGTTTTAATGTACATAAATGATATATGTATATGCATGTAGAAGTAGTTTATTTTATAAATAAACCAAACGTATATGTACTATTGCTATAAATATATCTCTATATATAACTTTTTATATATGATGCTACTAACATCTAAGGTGAATATCGGAATAATAAAAGAAGAAAAAACATATATAGTTTTTATACTTTTTATATACCTATATCCTTCTATGATGCTACTAACATCTAAGGTGAATATTAGAATAATAAAAGAAGAAAAAATGTATAAATTTTTTACACCTTTTATATATCTATATCCTTCTATGATGCTACTAACATCTAAGGTGAATATTGGAATAATAAAAGAAGAAAAAATGTATAAATTTTTTACACCTTTTGTATACCTATATCCTTCTATGATGCTACTAATATCTAAGTTGAATATTGGCTGATACTAATCCTTTATTTATTTATAACATCCCGATATTCATTTTTATATAATCCAGTTTACATAGAATATTGAGTTAATTAAAGAAGAATATTGGTTAATTAAAGAAGAATATCGGTTAATTAAAGAAGAATATTGGGATAATTAAAGATGAATATTGGGATAATAAAGATGAAAATCGGAATAATTAAAGATGAAAATCGGAATAATTAAAGATGAATATCGGGATAATTAAAGATGAATATCAGGATATTATAAGAAGCTGATATTTTATTTTTTATATCCGGTTATGTTACCAACATATACTTTATACACAAACAATATTTATAATATACATTATTTTATTTACTGCTACTTGCTTTTTTATAAATATACAATTTTAATAAAATATATTATTTTTATTTATTATGCAGAATATTATACATTTATATATTATAATTAAACATATAAAAAACAATTATTTAATTTTTTACTTTTTGCAACCACCATTATGATTTGAACGACCTCTACTATAACGTGGTTTTGCAGACCTAGAGATATGACTATCATGATCATGCTCGGTGGATTCTAAATTGTAAATAAATAAATAATATGCACCAATGTAAACGATTAAAATAAATCAAATATCAGTAATACGAAAATATCACTAAACAATATAATTAATACCTTGTGAATTGTTATAAAATTCTATATTTGCATATGAGGTATCGAAGAAATGAAAATTTAATTAACATAATAATTCATATACTAATTACAACAAGAAATATATTATATATTTACCTTTACTAACGGTTTTGCCCTTATTGGCATTATCAGCATAATTACTAGTAATAACTGCTTCACGATTTATAACAAAAAAAAATCAGATTATACCAGTTATTACAAGAAATGGTTACTAGAATTTAAAGTAAATGCATTACCAGATCTTGATACAGAAGCAGCGGCATTTCTAGATTTTTTTGTAGGAGCATGTGTATTACTGATTTTTTTTGGGGCGGAGGAGAAGTACCAGAACTAGAGGCAGCGGCGACATTACCAGATTTTTTTGGGGGGCAAGAGAATTACCAGATTCTTTTGAAGGAGAATTACCAAGCGATTTCACAGGCGAATTTCTAGGCGTTAGAGAATTTCTAGGTGTTAGAGAATTTCTAGTCGTTGGGAAATTTCTAGGCGATGGGGAATTTCTAGGCGATGGGGAATTACTAGGTGATAGGAAATTACTAGGTGAAGGGAATTACCAGAAGATACTGCAGGGAAATTAATATCAGGTGCACTACCAGGCCTCGCATTGTATAAGCGCGAAATACACTATTTGGGGGTCCTAGATGGTGGTGAAGCACTGCTGTTGACATTAGCACTTTCCCAACGACGTCTTTTTATTTTGTTTGTGTTTTTTGTTGCAGAAGTAATTTCGCACGCCATCAAGATTTCTTTTAACTAAAAAAAATATTTAGTACTAATATTTATCTAAGAAATTTCGAACTAACATTTAATGCAGAAATAGTTACTCTAGTAGAACGCCAGTTTTTATTTACCACTTTAATGATGTGGTTGTGTCTGTCTGTTTCTTTTTTATGAATATTATAAATTCCTAGTCGACGTTCTTCGTTGGCTGCATCTTTATCAGTTTCCGAAGGTTCATCACTATGATAGGCTCTAGTTTCTATTATTTTTTTAATGTTCCTTAATGCTTGATTTCTTGAAATATCAACAGAAAGAAGGTTATTAAAATGTTCATTATTAGTTTCTTGAAGTTGGTTAAACCCCTTCTTTTGTCATTTAACTTTCTATAAATTATATAATTAAAAAATATATAAGGCTGTACCGATATTTATATAAATAATCTAAAAAAAAAGGCTTACTGATTCCATTCTTCCGTTTTCACGCATCCTCGCATGATCTTGACTGACCGACTCCGGGTTCTATTGCTTGCGATATTTTTCTCTTTGATGTCTGTGCTGTTCCTTTCTTATTTTCAAAATATAATAGTCTTCCACCTGATATCTTTTTACGTCTCGTTTTACTGTTTTAAATGCATCTCAAAGAAATACATCCTTAAAGTTAACCCAACGCTTAGATGGGTCAGGTTGATTAGATTGTTCTAACCCAGTTAGTGAAATTATGATATCGTTCTATATTAATAAATTCGAACAAATAGATAGAACATTAATATAAAATACCAATATCTATATAGATTAAGTTAAATAGTATAATTGCCGATATTTATTTAGCAAATTAGAAAAGTACTATTTTTTCATCAAAAATGATACAATAATATAACTTTTACTAATTTTTTTTGCTCGGAGAGAGTTCTTGGTGCCTTTTTGTAACTCTATGCCTGTTACGACTATTTCTGCTGCTGTTGGTGCTGTTGTAATTGTTGTTGCTATTGTTGCTATTGCTGTTGTCGCTGTCACTATTGCTATCAGTTTCTAAAGAACGGGCCCTTTTTTCATAAAATTATCGATTTTGTCACCCAGATTCTTTATTTCATTTCTTAATTCTTTTAATTTATCACCTACAAACCAAAAAAAAAAGAAGTCATCTAGTACGTAAAAAAAAAGCTATTGTACCGATATATATATAAAATCATGCTTAACATGCATATATGCTACAAATATATGTATATATATCCAGTATGAAACATCATTAATTTATTACCTTTTTCGTTTGATTTTTTATTTTTTTTATTTTTGCTTCTTTCGACGGTTACTGATAAACGAGAAACACTTGAGGATAAACAAGAAATACTTGAGGCATGTGAGAGACTCATGTTGGATAATGTGAAGACTTTTGCATTTTGAAGTGATATAGTAAGTGCTTCTTGTATAGAAAAAAAATAGAAACTGTTTTTTTTATTACCTTTGGAGAGAAAATAGAGAAGTATGTATATACAGTGGCCTACCATATTATTATGGACACTTTTTAAAAATTTATAAGTCGGGTTCAAGTAAGTAAACATTGTGCAAAATTTATATTACAGTTTAAGCAGTTCTTAAGGCGCAATATACTAAAATTTCACACGATTTCATTAGATCATGCGGAAGTTATGCAGGAAGTTCGATGAACTTCCATTTTTGGATTTGACCGAAAATCGATTTTCAGATTTTTCCGGATTTTTTTGCTTTTACTAAAAAATTCACTGAAGATCGTACTCAGTTTGGATTAACTTAAAATTTCGCCCATATGTAGTATGACATCGTGCCAATATTGTGCCGTATAAAAAAGGCTAGATTTGTATGACAAATCGGTATTAATAATACGTATCCTTTTTTTTTCTCACAAAACAATAGGAAGACGTAAAGACTTAACAGAAGATCAAAGGGGCGCAATAATTTATGGCCACCAACGAGGTGATTCGGTTCGTACTATCGCAGTAGCTGTCAGGTGCAGCAAATCCGCTGTACAAAATATTATTCAAGAGTATCGTCAAGTAGGAGCAGAGGCAAAAAAAAAAAAAAAAAAAA